>APFE031485292.1:41012-58419 GCA_000404065.3 Pinus taeda
AAATAATACTGAGAGGGGGGGTGAATCAGTATTATCAGGATAATTATTCCTTTTCAAAACAACTGATATACGCTACTTAAATTTAATAAACCTGCGTATGTACGCAGTTATGCAGAAGAAAACCAGCGTATACAGAACATGCCTTTATTTTACTTAATCTTTCTGATGATGATTGTTAGTCAGTGATGCAGAATCCAATAACAGTATCCAGAGACAGTAAAACAGAGCAGAAAGACAATCAGACACAAGAACAACAGATATAAGGTGGAAACCCAAATGTGGGTGAAAACCACCTGCTGCAATATGTCTCTATCTTCTTTCAAATTAGAAACTCCTTTTACAATGGTCTTGTACTGGTGCAGTCCTTTACCAGTACGCAGGCTGCAACCTGCAGAGAGCTACAACCTCTCTCGTTTTCCAGCTCTCCTGGAAGGGAGCTACAACCCCCTTAGCTCTTGCACTAGCCAAGATACTAGTACGTAGGTGCTGGCCTATAGAAGGCTACAACCTTCTCTTTCTTCGGGGACCAAGTTTCATCAATTTTCAGACTGGATCCATGAACATCAAACAGTCATCAAGAAATTCATCATCAATCAAACTCCTTTTCACCAACTAGATCTGAAGTTAAGTAGATACTCCTCTGCCAGCTGTACCCAAACACAGTACCAGAAACCACACAACAAAACCCAGAACACATCAGCAATAAGCGGAAACAGCTAGATCACAACTTAAAGCATATATGCAATTTCAATAGTCTGCAACTTGTGTGCATACGCATCTGCGTATGGAACAACCTGCGTATACGCACCTTTTCTTCACCTAAACTGCGTGTATACGCGCCCTCGCTTTACTGAACCTGCGTACAGATCTATAAAAGACAACACGCTCTTCCAGATATTCAATCACTAATTAACCCAGATTATCAGACTTATAGATCAGACAAGCGCCACATCTAGTAGATCAAAATCATACAAAGATACTATCATTTAGGCTTAAAGATTATGACCCATGAATAGAACTTATCCTTCCTTTTTGCGCTAAGATTCCTCCTTCGTTTAGATCCAGATCTGCATCACCACCCAATATACCAGTTCTAGCACTTTGTCAGATCTTCAATAATAATTCAGATAGTAATTTGTCACAAGATCTCCTTCCTCTTTTATAGTCCTAGGCCTTCCCCAATACCATGGTCCAAAACCATAACATTTCAATACCATGAACCCAAAACTAGAGATCGACACATCTGACGAGACGTCATGGTCCAAAACATAGGTTCAAGTTCCAAGATCTAACTGCCATGGACCAAAAGGATGATCACCAACATATACGCGCTTTTGTAATGTATAACCCGCGTGTATACGCACCTTAGTCTAGATGAACCTGCGTATATGACTTTTTCTACTTTCTGAGTGCCTGAACTAAGATCTGTTACCAAAGAAGGTTGCCATGAAGGACAACACCTGTGCCATAGCCCCAAACCTGTGCCATAATGCCAACACTTATGCCTACCGAGTACTTCCTTTTGGATCGTGCAATGCACCTGCAACATTCCAAAGAGCAGTACTAGGAATTTTTTCTGATCTAATACATAATTGTGTAGAGGTGTATATGGTTGACTTTACAGTTTGTGGGAATACATTTGATGAAGCTTTCGAAAATTTTGAAAAAAAATCTTTAAATATGTAAGGAAGCAAACCTTTCACTAAGCCATGAAAAATGTTTTATGATGTTTACAGAAGGGATTGTTTTAGGACATCACATTTCAGGAGATGGAATTAAAGTTGATAAATCTAAATTTGAAGTCATCTCTAAACTATAAATTCCAAGTATTCAAAATAATGTTAGAAGTTTTCTAGGATTCATAGGATACTATAGAAAGTTTATAGAAAATTTCACTAAACTAGCATCCCCACTCTTCAAATTACTCACCAAAGATTGTGAATTCAATTGGAATCCTAATTGCCAATTGGCATTTGAGACTTTAAAAGCAAAAAAAAATTAAGCACCCATCTTAAGAGGTCCAAATTGGAAACTACCTTTTCTCATTTCAACAAATGCTTCAGATACAGCTCTGGGAGTTGTATTAGGACAAAAAGATTTGATCCCCTATATCATCTATTACAAAAGAAAGAATTTGACTCCCACTGAGTTAAATTACGCTGTAACTGAAAAGGAATTCTTAGTTGTTGTTCATGTTATCAACAAGTTCAGACATTACATAACAGGCTATGAAACCTTTGTTCATACAGATCACTCTACAATTAGGTACTTAATGAATAAACCTATTACAAATGGTAGAGTTGCAAGATGGTTATTACTCCTACAAGAATTCAACATCACTATTCTAGATAGACCTGGAAAACAAAACACAGTTCCTGATTTCTTGTCTAGAATTCAAAATATCAAAGATGACACTCCAATTGAAGATAAATTTCCCGATGAATATTGTTTTCCAGTAACTACTCAGACCCCTTTGTTTGTAGATATTGACAATTACTTAGTCACAGAAAAATTACCTTCACATTTGTTTCCTAAGGAGAAAAGAAAAATCATTCAAACAAGTGCAAGTTACTCATGGATTGCTAATGAATTGTATAAAACAGGTCCAAATCTCATGATGAGAAGATGTGTTCAAGAAGATGAAATGCCTTAAATTCTTAAGGCATGTCATGATAAACCTTGTGGTGGACACTTTGCTGACAAGAGGACAACCTATAAAATACTTCATTTAGGATATTATTGGCCCTCCATCTTCAGAGATGCCAAAGAATATGTCAAAATGTGTGACAGTTGCGAAAGGGTAGGAAAACCTGCTCCTTCAGATGAAATGCCACTACAAACTCAAGTACTCATTGAACCTATTGAAAAATGGGCCTTGGATTTTTTTGGACCAATTAATCCTCCATCTAAACAAAAGAAGTATATTTTGGTATGCATTGATTATGTCACTAAATGGGTAGAGGCTAAAGCATTACCTTTCGCTAATAAAAAATCTGTAATTAATTTTCTTTTTGAGGACATCTTTCCTCGTTTTAGTGTTCCAAGAGAAATTGTGACAGATTATGGATCTCAATTTACAACTAAAATGGTGGAAAGGCTTGTGGAAGATTACAATATCAAACACAAAAAGTCTACTCCTTATCATCCACAAGAAAATGGTCAAGTTGAATCTACCAATAAGGTGATTGAAGGAATTCTCACTAAGACTATACATATACACAGAAGAGATAGGGCAGACGGTCTTCCTGAAATCTTATGGGCCTACAGAACTACATGGAGGAACACAATAGGACATACTCCCTATGAGCTTGTTTATGGGAAGCAAGTCATGTTCCCTATAGTGTTTCAAATTAGAACCTTTAAGATGGCATTCCAATTGGGACTGGATTTATCAGAAGCACAGGAATATAGATTGGAGCAACTCAATGAGCTTGATGAAATTGGGAAAGATGCAGTTCAAAAGACTAGTATAGTCCAGCAGCAAAGGGCTAAATTGCATGATAAGTATATCAAGGAGAAGAAGTTTCAAGCAGGGGATTGGGCACTTTTGTTAGATTCAAAATTCAAATATTTTCAAGGAAAGTTTCAAACTCATCAGCTTGATCCATATGAGATTGAAGAAGTAAATGGAGCAATGGGAATAAAGACAATAGATGAAAGAAAGGTACCTCTACTTGTGAATGATCATCGGTTGAAGATATATCATAAGCCAATTTCAAGAGAGGATTTTATCAATATTTTTCAAGATAACACTGAAATGAAGTTGGTGAAGAATAATTCTTCTTCTCCACTAACTTAGCTTTTATTTTTCATATATATTATATATATATATAATTATATAATATATATAAGTATGAAACCAATCATTAATTGGCATGCTTATACAAAAAATACAGGGTGAAAATCAGAGGTTTCTGACATCCTATATTTTCCATTTCCTTTCTATAATAAGTAGTGACATAAAGCTACATTCATTTGCAGTTCACAATCTGCAAATTCATTTCATTTTACAGTCTCATCCCATCTCACCCCATTTTCATTTTATTTTACAGTTTCATTCCATCTCACTCCACTTTGATTCCATTTCACTGTCATATTCCATTTCCATTTCATTTCACATTCATGTTCCATATCCACACTTCATTTCTTATCATGTTCCGTAGTTGATTCCATTCTGCAACTAATTTGATTCTGCAACCATATCTCATTCAACAGCTTTGGCATTATTTTAGAGCTTACAAACAAATGGTGATTGCAAGAAATTGAAGAATCTTTTTTTGAAGACTAATATGCAAAATGGTACCTACGGATCAACACCAAAGAAAACAACAAACGAAAAGGTTAAGTTCTAAAAGATAAAGTGCAAAAAAAATTATTTTAAATAGCAAGGTTAAACATAAAGCATATATAATATGGATATTCATATGTTTCCTTGAGGAATCATCATTTGATTTTATTGCAATCTCCATCATACTACATATCCTCCACATCCTCCATATTTTGTCACATAACGGTCCATAATTAACTAACTCGTTGATTATTAATGGTTATGACTATGACATGACATACTTGTCTACGTTTCTTTAGAACCCCTACCATCTATTTATTTCATACAAACTTGCAGTTCCTTTCACCATATTCGTAGCCAATTCATTTCATAAAACCCAGAAGGGTAATTCTGAAGGTTGAGAACTTTGCATATGAGAAGGCATGGGGCTAATTTTCATATCAGAACTGGTAGGAGAAAAGTACATGGAAGGACACCCACAGCTCAAAGAAATGTTGTAGAAAGTTGGATGGCTTATCAATAAATTTGATGGTTTTCATATGGAGATTACAAAATCCTTTACTCGATATTTTGATGTCACAAAGGTAGAAATTGGAGATATCAAGTTTGCAGTGGTTGAGTCATTCATGACCGAGGCTACAGAACTTCCAAGGCATGGTGAAAGATGGTTCAAGAACAAGGAGTTCCACAATGAATCATGGAAAGTAATGCTAAAAAACCCAGGTATGGATGTCTCTGTTTTTAGAAAAGGTATTCCCATTTCAGCTCTTAAAAGTAAGTGGAGGAACATGCTCTTGGTTTTACAGAAGTTTATCACTTGTGAGGGGAGGTTTGGTTTCATGTGTGTCTACCATATCCGTTTATTGATGAATTTCTTAGAAAATGGAGAAATTAATCTATCTTTCTTCCTGCTAAATAGTTTAAGAAGGATGGCCTCAAATATGAAAAAGAGAATACAGTTCATAGATAAAACCATGTATCATCATGGGCTCATAATGATATTTATTGAGTTTCATTTAAAAAGAATAGGAGATACCTGGGAGAATTTCCTTATTAGAAACCATTTCCAAGAAGCACCAAATTCACCTAAATAAGATAATTTCAGAAGAAGTAGAAGAAATAAGATCAATATAACTATTGAAAACAGACTTGAGTCTTTATTGCAAAAAGATGATCAAAAGTTAATCTCTAAAGAACTGACAAAAATCGGGAAGCAAATCAAGGCAAGAGGGAAGATAAGAATTGAGAAAAATGTCACAAATGAGGAGAATGTAAGTCCTCCACAACTTAGAAGGAGCTCTAGACTTCTAGGTTTGGTAAAGAAAACATCATCAAAAGGGATGGAGTTTATAAATTTATACGAGGAAACCCCAAAACCATCTCTCGTTAACATCTCTTCTACACACAGTCCTCAAAATTCTCTTGTTCATATTTTTGAAGGTAGCCCAAGTAGAAGATCTCTAGGCATAGACCCAGTGTAGGGACAAATATTTGACTATATAGAATCATTGAAGAAGAGAAGTGCCTCAAACAACCCAGAACCTTCTGTCAATCCACAAGAACCTCTAATTGATGCTCTCAAACAGGAAATTTATGTATTAGAGATATTGAACAAACATATTAAACAGGATAATGAGACCTTGAAGGAACAAAATAAATTGGACAAGGTAATTCACGATAATACCATTTTGCATCTAGGCCTGTGGTACAAGAAAAACAAGAAATTGAAAATAAAGAATAAGATTTTGAACAGAGCAGTCATTAACCTTAAGTACAAGCTTCTTATGAGAAAGCCCAAAATGATAGTCACTTCAAAGAAGAACAAAAGAAGGAAATTGGATGTACTAGTAGAGGTGTTCGAGAAAGTCACTTGTCATCCACAAGGTAAAGGAGACTAAGATAATAAGAAAGATATGCCAAATGTAAATAGAACCATCGAAGATATCCCTCCCTAAGGCATGGTATAAGCCTCAAAACATGGTGAGATTTCACTTCTAGAAATAGCTTCCCTTAGGCAAGCCAAATTCTAGCCTCAAAATGTGGGTGTCAAGCCCCCAGGGCACACCTCTAAGCTATGAGCTTCCCTTGTCTCCTTAGGTGTGTGACACCAGCACACTTTCTCCTCAATGGTAAAACCAACTTGAGTTTACTAATGCTCATACTATTCATCTATTCCATTTACCCTATAGCAAGACCGATATCTTATACTTGCAAAATTAGTGTTCAATCAAATCCCAATACAATCCCCATGGAAGCTCTAGCGTGAGAAGAAGTGACTTTCGAAAGCCAAAAGCAAATCCTACATGATACAATGCTAGCACAAAACAAGCAAAGTTGTGAGTTGTGATGAGCTAGTGGCATACTAGTGAAGGCAAAAATATCTAACATGAGTATCTAAATGTTGAGAGAATGGGAAAGGAAAAATGAAAACAATAGAAAAAGGTAGATGTATAAAGAGAAAAAATTGGTTATGACACTAGGGTGTTACTAGCTAAGTCAAGGAGAAAAATATTAGCAAAAGGATGTGTTGGCTAAATGATTAAGCAATCTCATAGTTGCAGTCTACAGGATGCAACAACCAACAAAAGAAATGTCCCAAGGAAGTACAAGGAGGAAGGAGCATGGTGTCTAGAACCATCTAGGAAGCAGTATCTCAAGTTGGGCCCTACTCATGACAATGACATAGAGGGAATCAATCACTAGTGAGGTGACCAAAACATGAGGACATGCAATGATTTTGAAATGGGGGTATGTTGAACCTCATAATTACCCTCTCCTTGACATTTTTTCTCACCTTTTTCCCTCACTTTCTCATAAGATTACAGACCCAATCAATGGTAAATGCTAGGTTTTGTCTTAAGGAAAGCATGAAAATGATTGCCATATTATATTCTCATGTTCTTGCTATCTGAATATATTTTTGAAAATTAGCTACAGAATGCAGCCTATTCTACAGCTAACTACGGATTCCATAGCTACTCTCATGGTTTGGAAGGTTCCAGGTGTCAAATGAAGAATTGGGCCACATGGGCATTTCTAGAATCATCTCCACATGGATTCTATCCTATTCACTCGGTCTAGATCGACAGAAAAGTGAGATTAATGTCATGGTCAAAGATGGAGTCAAAGTACGTTATCCGAAAGCAGTAGGACTCTTGATTTTCTCTTTCTTAGCTAATCAAGAGTCTAACAGTTCTATTTCAAATCTAATTCGAATTAGCCACCTATAGCTAATCAAAAGTTTAAACAGTCTTATTGCAATTTGAATTAGCCACCTGTAGCATGTTTATCTCATAAACAGTCATGTTAAATTTAATTCGAATTAGCCACTTGTAGCAAGTTTATCTCATAAACAGTCATGTTAAATTTAATTCGAATTAGCCACTTGTAGCAAGTTTATCTCATAAATGGTTATGTTATTTTCTTTTAAATATCGGTTGCATGGAACCGAGAGGAAGTTAGAAGTTAGAAGGAATTACGTGTTAAGTTTAGGCTTTTTGTTGATACTCTGTATTCATACTTCATTTTTTTCATAATACAAATTCCATGCTGCCAATGATCGTTTAAAGTGAATCCTTAACTAGCTAGCATTCCAGCCACATCAGTTGCAAAAGGCCCCTGCATTGAAGGAGTTTTTTCATTTGTTGTTTTTAGTTCAATTTCCATTACTCTATTTTCAGCAAATCTGTTTTCTACATTAGGATGATATTTCATTTTAGTTTTTATCAATAGCATAATGATAAATCACAACTGTGCAACCTTGCTATTCTAAGATATTTCGTGGAGAAAAATGACTCTATTTCCAAACTGGATTAAGATTGAACTAATAAGAATACACAGTTGCTTAGTTCTCTTACTATTTTTTCATTCATTTTCTTAGAACATAATTGTCAATTAACTGTGTTAATGGATGTTTTCAAAATCCATTTCAAGATGATGATGATCCTAAACTAAATGGTTAAATGTCTAATTCATACAATGATTGAATTTACTTAGTACATTGTTATTTTCCTAGGAACTTAGGAAATAAGGTATAATTGATTTCTTGCACAACACTTCAAGATGGTAAAGCTTCACATGTGAATGTTGGAGAAAGTCAAAAATACATTAGTTTTTATAGTTAGTTTTACATGCTTTTACCTTTTTGCTTTTAGATCCTCACTTAGTTGCATCACTGATATTCCCAATAATAATTTCAAGGAGATTGATTTAATCATATTCCAAAATTGAATGGTTGAATGTTTAATGAATGCAATTACGGAGTTACCTTCTATAATTTCATTCTTGGTTTTAATAATTAGATCCATGGATTAGGACTAATGATAAGATAAGTTAGATGCTCTGTTTTTTTATTAGGTTCTAACTAGCCAACAGTTCTTAGTCCGTTTTTAGGAAATTAGATTAACTTAGGAACATTTCCTTTCCTTCAAAATTCATTAGATTCACTTAAGTTTTCTCATAGTTTCAGGTTGTACATTCTTAGACATCAAAGAATAGAAACCCCCCAAAAACAACATAAAATACAAAACAACGAAGTAAGAAAAAGGTTAATTGTTGGCTTGTTGGGGCCTGACCCAAGTTCAGAGTTAATTATCCAAACAAATCCATGGACTACTAGCCCTTTCAACAAAATCCTTGGAGCGCTAACTAAGGTCTCACCCGAATTAGTATGGGGGGTGTTGGAACCAGGTTTCCGCGCCCTTGAGATGTTTGAGAGGTTGAATTGGTCCAACTTCACGCAGGTTACTTCACGCGCTTCCCTGGCCTTCGCGCAGCCCTAACCAAGGGCTGTGGGGCTTCTGCATTGCTGGAGGAGCACTCTGCACTATTTCCCTAAGTCATACCTGAGATCTGGCTTATCTTCTTACACCAGTTAGTTATCTTCGTGTAAATGGATGCCTTCTATTATATTTATTTATACAGCACATTCATATGAGTTCGCGCAACAAATAAACAGTAAAATTGTAATTCATACCTAATAATACATAAAATAGGAAAATATACACATAAATATGATAAAAACTTCTCTTTATTGATGCCTCCAATGGTTACAGACTCAACCTGCCCCGCGCACTCAGCTGCAGAAGTCCGCGCACTCATCTACGGACTACTAGGCCTCTATGCACACAGCTGCAGAGCCTTCTCCTACTCTACAACCCAAAGACAAACTTTACACTTTGAATCAATTACTTTCTTAGACTCATCATCCTTAGATTCTATTAACTCCTTTCTACACTTAGAGCCTTGCTCTATTTATACAATCCCATGGTCTGCGGACCATGGGTGGATCTTTCATGCCGACATTACATTACAAGAACAAGGGCGGACAACCATGTGACTCTATTATGAATTCACGCTCTACGCCCAAAAATCGTGGAGTCTTTATAAAGGACTTGGTCAAAACTTGGGCTTTAAGCCCAAAAACATGCCTTGGGGGGATTCCACGCCCAACATTAACTAAGCACATATAATGCACCACACTTCATCAGCTTACAAACCTCGGTTGATAATTTATGCAAGCAATTTAGGACACTAAATTGACTAAACAATACCTTCTTGGATGAATTCAAAAGAGAGGTGCCAGAAAAACAACGCTTCCAGATCTTGGATTGGGTACTGCGCGCCATGCCTACGAGATGGTGGGATACGCACAAAGGAAGTTTTGATGATTGGCGCAAATGTAGTAGAATGATGTGCACATGATTTGGGAAGCTTAGGGTGCGATTGATAGACAAATACAATGGATAGGATGATCTGTATGCCCGTCTGACCAAGTGGATGTAGGCCTATGGAAAAGAGCATAAACCTGCGTGGACGCACATGTACTCCGCACTAAAAGATCTGACTAATAAGCATGTGTTGGGGGGAAAGCTCGCAGATAGCTCTTAATGTTGGGAGGACATTATACGAGAAGAGAAACCACATAGAATATTCTACGAGTCGATTTGTGGTGGCCAACCCTTCATCAGGATTCAAAATCATATTGCAAGGCATGTGATGTATGTCAGCGGACAGGAAGGCCATCATGGAGGGATGAAATGCCTTTGAATCCACAAATGACATTGTAACCTTTCGAAAAGTGGAAAATAAATTTTGTAGGACCTATTAAACCTCAAGGAAAGACAGTTGTGAGGTATATTATCACTGCGAAGGAGTATCTGACTCATTGGGTAGAAGCATAGCCGGTGAAGGATTGCACAGGTGCGATTGTCGTGAAGTTTTTATTTGAACACGTACTAACGCGATTTGGATGTTCGAAGATCTTGATGAGCGATCACGGTACACACTTCCTAAACGAATCGATCAACGCACTGGCGGAAGAGTTTTAGGTGTATCATCAGAAGAGCACATCGTATCACCATCAAGCTAACGGGTGTGAAGCTATAAAAAGGGTCTCTTTCACCTCTAGTTACCTCACATTAATATGTCAATCCAGGAAATTTTTGTTATTTCAAAGAGTGTCTCAGTCTGAGGCTATCATTTTCCAGAGTAATGCTAGTAGCACAATGTTTGAAAATACAAAAGTAAACGGATGCTTGTTTATAGCTTAACTACTTCAAAAGATCAAATCATGTAGAAAACTAAGCAATTTATCAGTCAAGGGTTCGGTAGAAATAACCCATCCCTTTGGAAACTAATGGAAAAGGAAATCAGAGAAAATATCGTGGATTTGGGAGCCGGACAGTAGATGTCAATGCTCACTATAGCCTAAGATTATTCTTCACACCAATAACAAGAAATGGAACGACAGATAAGAAATAGAATAGCAATTAAGACATCAAACAGCAAATCTGAAATGGAACAACAAACCTGAAATGGAACAACAAGTCTGAAATGGAACAACATTTAAGAAATAGAACAACAACTAAGTCTAACAAACAATAACATCTCAGTCTATAAGATCAAATGCATTAATCACAATCTACAGGAATCAAACGGCAACCCTTTGCTCTTTAAGGGTGGATTGAATAACACACACAAATGGAACAACACTGATTACTGATAAATTATAGAACAACGCTGAAAACCATATATACACACAACACACTCAAATAGTAATCTGATCCAGTTATCACCTCAGTTAGAAAGAATACGATTGCATTTCAAGATAGAACAACATTATTCATGAATCTAACAATCACAAAGAACAGAACTTCCAAGATGAATTCTGTAATGTTAATGAACAAGTGCACAACACAAAGGCTCTGTAATGGAACAACAACAGTATTATGTAAAGACTAGCAGTATTATATCAACACCTAAACGAACAGTAATATGATGTAGCGTCAATACAATATTTTTTTCTTTAGAAACCTTAATGAATTAAACATAACAGAGCATGTGATGTAAACTTATAAAACACATCAGATTACCAAATCACGTCGATAAGAAAACCACACAAAAACCAAGCGTAATGGTACAAGAGCAAGTGCCCTCCAGGGCTGGGCCCTTAGCCTCGAGGGGTACACCGCTTGGAGTTATTCCAGACTCAAAGATGAAATGGTAACCAAGTTTGTATTAATGCATCAAGTAAAATTACAGTAGATCAGTTCTTAGCGAGACACAATGATCAAAAGTTTTGATCTTTAAAAGAAATTACATAAAAGCATAATAATATCTAACTCTCCTCAAGCTAATAGTGCTGCCCCTTTTATAAGGGCGATGACGGAGATATTTAAGTGCAGAAATAGATAAAGATTCGTCGAACCGTTAGTCCTCAGTCATTTATTTTCTTTTCTATGTCGAGCTGATATCTCCACTCCCTTTCCCAAGCTAATTTGCTTTGATCTTGTTTGCATGTGGTCTCCCGTTGAAGGGACAGCGGTTAACCTGTCCTTGTCTTTTCCTTTGGAATGGCAACTTCAACGTTTTTGTCTTGCATATTAATATCACATCTTTTATTACAATTATTTATCGTTTTCCGAGTTCATGATGAAAAAAATCTTGTAAGTTCTAATGAAAATACACTGAAATAATCATCAAAAACATACCTTCTTTAGTACTCCACAAACCCCCCTGCTTACCCTTTTTCATGCCTCATGAAAACATTGTAGTTGACGTGTAAGGCAGTGAGTGAGTAGGCTGGAGATGGAATCTCATGTGAAGGCCTATAGCCATGATGCGTAACTAGGTATTCAAAGAAATGGCCTATCTGACCCTCAGGCATCTCATACAGGGCTTGGTATCCGGGTGCAGGGTGCCAAATAATTGGACTCTGGAACCTATATCCTAACCAGGATGGCCCTGCCCTCAAAACGATTTCGCCATAGAGGTGCAAGCGGTTGGCAGCTAATTTTAAAATTCTCATACTTAAATGGTTCCCTGAGCTGGATATTCGGATTATATATTTGATACTGGAATGTAGTTGCATCAATGGCAGGGTCTTTGATAGAGGAAAAGTATTCTAATGCGTGCCGAATGATTTCCTCATGCATGGGTCCTAATGCTTCAATTACACCTGGAGTCTTCATGAGGTTTCTATGTTTTCTCCATAATTGTACTGGATCCCTAGACTCAGCTCTTATCCATAAATCTAATCCATTTTCTTGTCTTTGGAAAGCATTATAGGCTTTGAGCCATTTAATTTGATTAATCGCAAATGAAATAAATGCATGTAATTGGATATCCCCAACAAAAGGGCCAGGGTTCAGCTCGGTCTCATGTTCTAGTAAAAGGTTATGTAAATAAAACTCACACAGTAGTCTCTGAACTTTTACCCCGTAGTGCTTACAGCAGTTTATAAAATCATTGATGGTGTTAATTTGTATGGGAGCACCTACTTTAATAGCCTTTATTTTCAATTGCAAATATCTTTCCATTAAAAAAAAGGCATAATTCTTAGCAGGGGCTCCACATGCTAGGACGTCATTGTATAAACAACATAAGGTATCCATTTGCTTGATAACTACATCTAACCTACGAGTTACCTTCGTGACTTTCTCTTGTTCCCTTCGCCACCCTTCAAAGGCCTGGCTTTCGGATAGATTGACGTTCCTTAGCTGTTATTGTAGCTCTTCATACTTTTCTCGTGGGACCGTTTGCTCTCTAAGTTTTTATGCTTCTTGCTGAGCTTGCTTCAAACCCTTTTGTAAGGTTACCATTTTTGGATCTCTTTTCCATGCGGCAGTGGAGGCCGGGAGTTTTACCTGAACTTTCTTATTGCGTTGTTTTGAATTCATAACCCTTATCACTCCCGAAAGTGGTGCCTCCGTCTAAATTTCCTTATCACACGTCAACATCTCATCCATTTCTATCTTAAAATGAATATTAGTCCATTACTGTTCCTTTTCAATTGGAACAGCAGTATGTTTCTCAGCATCATTTGGAACAGCATCTTGGCTTTCGACAGGGTTTTGAACAACAGGATGGATTCTGGTCCTCCGCCCCTTTGCCTTGAGGGGTTTTTCTGGAGTGGTCACTTTTTTCCTTCTCGAAGCCCTTTTCACCCTTTGCCTTGCTTTTAGAATCCTAATATATTGGTGGAGTTGGACTATTATGTTCAGTAATCTTTTTTGTTCCTTTCGCAATTCCCTAATTTCCGCAATTTCCTTAGAAGGAACAGCAGGTTGTTCACTGCGGCCTGGACTGTGACTAGTTTCCTGATTTTCTTCCTAGGGTGTTTCTTCACTGTTCTGCTCTGGTTGTTCCGGGGCAAGAACCCTAACTGATTACGTTATTTCTTGGGAGACCTCTTTTTCTGCCCCTGTTTCCTCCGAAATTTCTTATCGTATCTTCTGGTTAGGAACGGATTGTTCCTGTTCAGCATCTCCTGTCATCTTTTCATAATGAACAGGCAGATTTTCTTCTTCTGCCTCCTTGGCATGTGATTCTTCAGGTGCATTTTCCTCTTGGGTTTCTTATCGGCATGGAGTTTTGATGGACTGGAAGGTTGGCCATATTCGCCCATATTGGCCAAAACTTTGGCCGATTCATCTTCACCCAATGGATCTTGCAATGGGCTACCTTCCTGCTATTCCATTTCCTCCTCCTACTCGGATTGCTCGGCTTCTTCTTCTTTGTCTCCTTCTTCTTCAGATTGCTCGACTTCTTCTTATTTTTCTCCTTCTTCTTTAGTTTGTTCGGCTCCTTCCTCTTTTTCTTCTTCTTCTTCTTTAGATTGCTCTACCTCTTCTTCTTTATCTTCTTCTTCTTCTTCTGATTGCTCTGCCTCTTCTTCTTTTTCTTCTTCTTCTTTAGCTTGCTCGGCTCCTTCCTCTTTTCTTCTTCTTCTTCTTTAGATTGCTCTGCCTCTTCTTCTTCTTCTTCTTCTGATTGCTCTGCCTCTTCTTATTTTTCTTCTTCCTGCACTCCTTTCTCATCGTCCTCCCCTTCTGGCCGTGGGAGTTTCTCATCTTCTATTTCTACGGGTTGGCTGGTACTTTCTTGGGGCTTCTCCAGCCCCCCTCGTAAATGCTAGCCAGACCGATTTCCTGCGTTTTTCTGGCAGCTCGGGTGTGTTGGTGGCCTGTTTACACTTTGCCGATTTCCTGTGTTTTTTTGGACGCTCGGGTGTACTGGTGACATGTTTCCATTTTTCTGGATGCTCGGGTGTACCAGTGACATGTTTCCGTTTTTCTGGACGCTCGGGTGTATCGGTGACATGTTTCCGTTTTTCTGGACGCTCGGGTGTACTGGTGGTATGTTTACGTTTTGGGGATGGTGCGGTCAATCCCCCATTTATCATGGAAATTAGCTCTTCCCAGCTTCTCTGCTACTGGGTGAGGCTATGGGTGATTATCAACCGAATCAACCCATGATGACTAACAAATGACTCTACATGTTGTGCTTTATTTATGCTCCGTGCAACGTCATGAAGTAATGAATTCAACAATGCAGGTAAATTTACAGAGCATTTTTGTTTTATTAAAGCTAAGAGTTTAAGATGTCGTGGTCTTACCACGTCTTTTTTGCCCTCACAGGTGATGTAGCTTTGAATGGTCTTTGCCAATTCCACCCACGGCTCTCCTAATGCTGCTGGCAGAACCCCCTTTCCTCTAATTGTGAGGCTCTGGCCTTCGTCCTAGAAGATTTCTATGATCTTCTGCAATCTCTCCTTCTTTAATGTCCATATAGGTCCAGCGGCTAGCATTCCCGAGACTTCTGCGATTATCTCGTCGGTGACTGCTATGCGTCTCCCCCTCATTATGGAGTGATCATCTTGCAAGTTCTACAAGAATTCAATTGCCACAGTCTCATTAGACTCCTGCAAGCGGTTGAGATAAGTCAACCACCCTGCTCTTGCCAGGATTTCTTGGGTAGCAACAGAGACTGTTAACACTTGCGGTTCTCTCCGAATCGATCTTCCTCCCATGGTTTCATTGTAAACTCTCAATGGAACGGCAGTTGTTCGCACTGTTGAAACACAGAGAGGCTGACAGACACAAGACTCGTTCAAAATTTAATGTTGCATAGTATACAATGGAAATGGCTTTGGACAGCAATTCATGCAGAAAAAACAAAATAAAAAGAAACATTATACCGTTGAGCTGTGTTATACCTCAGTACACAACTTCCCAAATAGTGAGCTAACACGTAATCCAGGGAATGATGAGGTTAACCTCCCCCCCGCAATGTGATAGGTTGTCCCGGCCGTCAAATAAAGGAGCAGCGCCCGCTCTGCAACAGATTCCTTAAGGAATAGCGTATGGAAATATGCCATGTTTACAAAAGTAGCAAATTACCAAAATCAAGGTGTAGAGTTGCGTCGCTTAATACGTAAGAGACTGTGGTGATATGATGCAAGGTTGGGGATAAGGCATTTTCCATAAATAGAGAGTCTCATGCGGTCATTGTCAATTGTTCTGTCATGATTGGTGATAATATATATTCATGCATTGTATGGTTTGGGAAATAATATATAATTGATTACTAAGTCATAAGAAACAGAAGGGTGTTAATAACTTACCTATTGGTGTAAATAATGTGACTTCAATACCATTAACAGTGCTCTGCTTCCAACAGGTGTCCATAACCTTGGCAGAGTTGTTTATTTCACCCATGGAACCATGATCCTTTGTGTATGTTTAGAAAATGTTATGTAATGTCAAAACGTAGGCCATTATGCTGGCTTGACCAGTTAGCCATAATGCCATTCACGAGGAAGGAGTGAAAAGTGCGCAGGTCGGCTCGTGATAAGACCTCCTGTTCCAAGTGTTAGTGTCGGTCTTGAATGCCCTCCATCAGTGATCAAATATGCTCTTACAAAGTTATTTTGAAGTGTCAAGGTCAAATTTTGTCATTTCAAAGAGTTTTCAAGCAAAATTTGGTCACTAGGCATTAGGTCTAGGGTTTGTCCAAATGTCGGTCTATGTCATCATTTAGCTGATTCTATCATCATTCATAGGGTTTTCATTATCATGTCAGTGTCTAATGAGTCATTTTACGTCTTGTTCATGCTTCAGTTGTGCCTTGGCAAGTTCATTTCCCTCTCCTAGGGTTTTGAAGCCAATTTCTCTTGGACGGTCAAATAATCAACAAAACTTGTATCCAGATGTTCATACATTTTCCCCTATCATTAATGTACCTTATCAAACACTTCCCATCCCTTAGATCCGCCAAATTCCTCATTTTTCCACAAACCCTAGTTTCTAGCTACAACCTGGCAATTTTCTAGGTTGGGCCTGTGTTTTGCCTTTTTGGACCCTTTCCCCTCACTCAATCTTTGATATTCCACTTTCCCCTGCTCCCCAACATCCCTCCCCACTCCCAAAAATTTCCTCAAGAATTTAGAAGCCCCTTATCCCCTTCATTTCGCTCCATTTCGACAAAATTCCTTGTTTCACACATTGGGACAAGTCGCACTCAAATGATGTTCTAGAGAAATAAAAGATGAATTTGAGAAAAATGAGAGAGGTTTTTGTCCAAAACATGCCAAAGAAGAAAAGCCTCCTTCACTTTTTTCACAGGTGTCATGGTTTGAGACAAATGTCAAAGAATACCGTTGCCTTAGGAGAATCAAAGGCACCTCTGAAGTGACCTTGGGAAAATCATGTTTTCGCCTAGCTTGGTTCGCCAAATGATTTTCTTGATGGGTAAAATGATAACTAGACACAAATATATTTCCAATGAGCTATCATGAGCTCAATTTGGGGTTGAGGAAGGCATTCAAAAGTTGACTGC
>APFE031485294.1:0-14682 GCA_000404065.3 Pinus taeda
AAATAATGTCATAATTTAGTTATTTTGTATGGATTTTTAAATTTTAGCAACATTCAATGTATTATGATGAAGTGTTTTGATCTCCAATATATATTCATACCTCTCTCCATTTACCCAACATTTAATTTATATCGCTGCCTTAGTTTACATCTAATATGAGTATAAACTAGAGAGTTTAAGAGAAAGCACTCTCAATCCTCATAATGTAAAAATGTGATAAATCTTTCATTAATGTTTTGGAAACTGAACAATATGAAACTCATAAAAATTGGAAGTTATTTTAGCCATGCTCATCTTATTTTTACACTTTAGGTTTAATATTAAGTCTTTATATGTGGATTATCCATAAAAATTTTAAAAATTAATATCTATGTTAATAATCAAGATAACCAACTTAATAATAATATTTACTATATAGAGTGTGAAAACTAATTTCTTTTTAGCACATTACTTTGATCAACAATTAGGATCAAGCTTCATCTCCTCTCCGTAAATCAAACCATGGGTATTTGAACCTTGGATTTATTAGTCACAAGATACTAACATTACGTGGATCACCAATTGGGATGACCCATTGAGACTATAAAGGTTAAACCCTAGAATCTTCTAGCCACGAGGCGATTTAGAGTGTGAAAACTAGTTTATTTTTAGCACATTACTTTGATCAACAATTGGGATCAAGCTTCATCTCCTCTCGGTAAATCAAACCATGAGTATTTGAACCTTGGATTTATTAGTCACAAGAGACTAACATTAAGTGGATCACCAATTGGGATGACCCCTTGAGACTATAAAGGTTACACCCTAGAATCTTCTAGCCACCACGTGATTCAAAGTCATTGCAGCAATATACTCAACATGAGCTCAACATATCATTTACATTAAATAAACTTTGGTGGAGAGAATAACAAAAATTTCTCTCAACCACCCAAAATAAACTTAACTGGGCCAAAACAACTATTATTGTTATATGATTCATTTCATTCATTTTAAAGTTACTTTTTCATTTTTATCAACATCATCTTATTAAATAAATTATTCAGAAATTTTAAAAACATAATAAATTAAAATGATATTCATAAATATTATCATCAATTCATAATTTATTTTATTTAATTAATCTTAAAAATTATATCAAATAAAGAAAGAACAAAAAAGGTAAATATGATTTTATTTATATTTGTATTAACATTTATATGCACAAGAGATTTAAAATTCTATTTTTTTAATTAATTATCTTTTGTAAATTCACTTCAAAAAGAAATATTATATTATTCACTATAAATCACATATATATCATTGTTTTTTAACAATAAAAAAAATTCTTGGTAAATGACTAATTCTATTAACTGAAAAGTAAAATAATACTACAAGGAGTTGAGGCTTCGGATAACATGAGCTGAGAGCACTCAACACAGTAAACCTGCCCCAATATAGGGAGAGCCTGGGAGAAGCAGTTATAGAGGACAAGAGAAGAGATATCGAAACCATAGATAGACCAGCATAACATAAGAAAGCACATGAAAGCAAGACAAAGACTTTCCCTAGCTGCCCAGAAGATCTTTATACTGTCACTGCTAGATGGGAATAACAAAATCATCTGGCTGTAGATGTTAAACCAGAACTGCAAACAAAATTGCGTGAGGTTGACCATATAAAACATCAGCAAAACCAAAAGAAGTTTGAGCATGCCCAGGTGGCATTATACCTCCACATCCTCATTCGGAGGCATCTCCACCTCCTTAAACGCAATACCAGTCCACATATCTTTAGTTCCTACCTTCTCGCCTTTTGGGTTCGCCGTGGGGTGATGAGTGGCAATGGAATTGCCTTCCCTGTCCACCGGGATGATGGCATCAGAAGGCATAATACCGCTAGGAGCATCTCCTATGTCGAGCATCTTGCCCTTTCGATTCATCGGACTTCCTTATGCCGTAAACTGCTCACTGCTTTGAGATTGCTCAGACACCACTCGCACCAGAGGATGAAGTTGGCTTTCTTCCTCAGAAAGGATAATAGTGATATGAGTGGTGATCATTGGCCTACTGAGATTGCTCTGAAATTTGAAGTGAGTGGTCTAGAACACAATGTTCGGGGTCGGCCTGCGAGAAGGGCTATGAGGAGGCGAAACCACCGGAGAGGAGGGGATAGTAACAAGAGGCAAGGCAGGATCCACAGAACCGCTAACCTTCGAATGCCTTCAGCTACCTCGGCATCCCCCGGAGTGACTCCTCATACTCTGACGCACCATGTTGAGGCGGTGAGGGGAGCGCACAATGAGATGAGGGGCAATCGCTGGAGGGCTATAGAACAACACAGCGGACCTCTTCATTCGATCAAGACGGGCCTGAGAGTGCAGCCCAATTCGAAACTCAGGGGCAATTAAAAGATTGCCACCAATTGCATAGACTAGCCTACCATCACGACCCTCAGCATAACAAGACCACAGACCTGCTGCAGGCTAGAACCTAGAGCATGGAGGCTGAGCAAAAGTTGTGGAGAGGATAAAACAGAGCGCCATGAATATAGCAGCTGAAGCATTACCTTGGACGAAGCGAGCCATTAATGCAGACATTCCTCCAAATCTACCTCTCTTAAGGCTATCCAATTTGCATCAGGTGAAATCCTCGGAAGCCACGCAGAGCTGCAGCTAGTAGTACCCACCATGTCCATGAGTCAATAAGCTCATTATGTTTCATTAATTGCACCCGCATCTGGGTGTTCTCCTTCTATTGCATTTCCTTCTTCACTAGGTTATTGTAATCCGTGAGTTGAGATTCAGATGCTAGGCTTGAAATTGATCCAACATGAAGATCCATCCTACAATCAACCCCCATATTAGCAAGTAAGTCCGTAATTTTATTCCCTTCCCTTCGAATATGCTTTAAAGTGATCGCTCTGTTAGAGGAAAGCCAACATTCAATAAGTTCAAGCCTTTTTGCCATTCTCCAGTTGTTGCTCACTTTGCTAGAGGAGGATCCTTGCAGGATTTTTGTGACCATATTTATGATGATATGGGAATCGCCCTCGATTATGAGCAGGAATAAACCTTTATCTTGCACAAGAATTAGTCCTTGCCACAGACCTTCCAGTTCTTCCAAGTCATTGGTATCCCATCCCTTTGAACCTAAGAAGGTTAAAAGAGGATCCCCCTTGTGATCTCTGAAAATCCCTCCAAAGCCTGAATTTCCTCGGTTGCCTTTCAAGGTGCCATCAAAATTTAGCTCGTACATATGCATAGGGGGAGGTAACCATTTCTGAGGTAAATGGTTCCTTAGAGGCTTTGTTCCTTTGATAAGTTGTTCTTGCTTGCATTAGAAGTTCCAATTGGCCCATATGGATTGTTCTTGGGGGTTAGTTGGGAGATCCTCGTGATACCGGGTTTTGAGAGATATGGTTTCCTGAATATTTTGGCAGATTATTTTCCAGATATCTTCCAGCCGCATAGAGTGATACTTAAATATTCTGTTGTTTCTCTCCTTCCATATGGCCCACATGAGAAAGCCCGGAATGAGCTTCCAAAGGAAATTTAAGATCTTTCTTTGATAAGGGTTATGATCCCAGTTGCGTACAGTGGCAATGGTGTCTCCATGAGTTCTTCCTTCCTTTTGGCAGCGGAAACTAACCTTTTCCCAGAGCTTGCGCACAGTCTGACACGACAGCATTAGATGCTTGATGGTTTCCTCCTCTTGTCTGCAATTAGGGCATATTGAGGGCCCATGAAAGTTCTTCTTTCTGAGATTATCCCACGTGAGAATATTGTTATGACATAGGAGCCACAAAAAGGTGGAGGTTTTCGGCCATATGCAAGGGTCCTAGATAATGTTTCAGAGAGGATCTTTCACTGTATGTGCCTTGATAATGATATTGTAGGCCTCTCTCGTAGAATAGGTACCTCTTTCTTCATATCCCCATCGAAGAATGTCATTTTCATTAGAATGTTGAATTCTTCTTTTTGTTAATTCTGTGTCTAGAATTTGTTAGACTTGTGTCGAGCCCTGTCTTAAAATCTGATCCGCCTTGAGCCATTCTCAGTACTCTTGGGTTGGTGAATTTCTCCAGAAGTTTTTCACCTTATCATAAGATTGCATCTCCTGCTCCAGGGGGTTGAGTAAGAGGGATTTGGTCCTTTAATTTGGGCATCTACTGCCATGAATCTTCCCAAAATCTTGCAGTGTTGCCATTCTTCACTTCCCAAAAGTTGTGCTGCTAAATGAGATTCCTGTGCTGCTTGGCCAAGTTCCATATAAGGGAACCCATGCTAACCTCTGATATTCTTATTAGTTCCTCCGCTAGGTAATTCCTTGCATACTTAGCCATCCACAGAGAGGCCCAAGGGGTGAGAGGCTCCGCAAGCCATTTCCACCAGATTCTAGCTCCCATGATCTCATTGCTTTGAGGGGGATCCCTTAAACCAATACCACCCCCTTTCTTTGGTAGATAAGTAGTGTCCCATTTGAGCAGAGCCCACTTTCGCTTGTGACCATTACTACCCCAGAGAAAAGATCTTTGGAGAAGCTTGATTTCTTTGAGAACCCATTTGGGTGCTGCAAGGATGGAGAAGAGGTATAGCGGCATAGCTTGAAGTACTGATTTTATGAGGACAAGTCGACTTGCTATATTTAGAGATCTGTGAGTCCAAGAGGATAGTCGCGCCTCCAAATTCTCTAAGAGGATTTTCCAAGAGGAGTGCTTTAGGGCTAAGGCAGTCAGAGGAGCACCTAAATATTTGGATGGGAGGGTAGCAATGGAGAATCCTAGAATACAGGCTATAGTTGCCTGAGTTAAAGAAGGAGTATGGAAAAAGAAGATCTGAGATTTGGATTTATTGATAGAGGCACCTGAGGCTTCCGAAAAGTCCAACAGAAGGGATTTGAGCAGTCGGGCTTCCTCGACCGAAGGATGCCCAAAAAGCATGTTGTCATCAATGAATTGTTGGTGTATGAAGGCTGGAGAGTTATGAAAGGATAGGCCTTTGAGACAGAGGGATTGTTGAGCTGATTTAATACTTTGGCCTAATCCTTCTGCCATGATAACAAACAAGAAAAGGGATAGAGGGTCTCCCTGCCTAATTCCCCGGGAAGGATGAAAAGGAGATGAGGGTATACCATTGACCAGAATAGAAAAGAAAGAGGAAGAGATGAGGCTCATGACCCATCTGACCCAGGGAGCAGCAAATCCAAAAGCAATTAGAACTTTTTTAATATACATCCAACTTAGGCTATCAAAGGCCTTTGAGAGATCTAGTTTGAGGAGCATACCTGGCTTCTTGGAAATATTCAGGGAATGAATTATTTCATGAGTTAAGATGATACCATCGGTGATCTGCCTACCTTCAACGTATCCAGATTGCTCAGGCGAGATGATGAGAGGAAGCAACAGTTTGAGCCTGGACGCAATGATTTTGGAGACAATCTTATAGATTATGTTACATAGTGCAATAGGCCTGTACTTGTCAGGTCTGCTTGGCATGTCCACCTTGGGAACCAGGCTATGAATGTTGCATTCACCCCCGGAAACATCCATATTAAGGATCGCGACTCCTCAACCACTTGCCAGACTTCCATCTTGATCAAATCCCAGAAATTGTGAAAAAAGTTTGAGGTAAATCCATCCGGGCCTGGAGCCTTTCCTCCTTTTAGTTGTCAAACTCCTAGTTCCACCTCTTGTAAGTCCACAGGCTTGAGAAGTAGTTGGCTATGCTCTTCTAAGATAAGTTTAGGAATGTTTCGAGTAATTTTTCTATGGCTATGATCTATCTGCAATTGGCTCGCGATGTATTTGCTTGAAGTAATTGAGGAGCTCGCTTACAATTTCTTCGTGCTTTTCCACTTTGACGCTCTGCTCATTCTGAATATGAGTTATGTTATTGTTCATTCTGCGTTGGATTGTGGTACTATGAAAAAAATTAGTGTTTTCCTCTCCATCTTTAAGCCATCTGACTCTTGATTTTTTCCTCCATAACGTTTCTTCCTGCTTAGCCCTTTCTATGAGTTGTGCTTCAATAACTTTTTCATGTTTTGACAGGTCCTCTAAGCAGCCTTCAATAATAATCCTCTGCTGCAATTACTTCATTTCCAGCTTGAGGGCTTCCTGAGCCTAGAAGATATTACCAAAAGAAGTGTGATTCCAGCGTTTCATCTTGCTTTTGAGGTGCTTAAGCTTTTGCTAGAATTGGAACATTTTTGAACCTAGAGGAGGGGAAAAATTGTTCCATTCTGAACTGATTAAGCCTTAGAAATCCAGATGAGACATGTAGAAAGCCTCAAAGTGGAACGGTTTGCAGATAAAATTGCCAGGACGCAACCAATGGAGGGAGATGGGCCAGTGATAAGATCTTGAAAGAGGCAAAATGGAGGCTGCGAAGTCTCCACCAAGATGAATAGCATTGTCTGAGAGCAAGAACCTGTCCAGATGAGAAGCGATCTGCTACTTACCTTCTCTCCTATTGTTCCAAGTAAATACACCATTATTGAAGGGTAAATACACCTTTAGGGGTATCCCTTCCTGACTTCATCTACATCTTCCTCCCCTTTTTTCTTCCAGCCTAGTAATCATGTTAAAGTCTCCTCGAGAAATCCATAAAGGGTGCGGCCTATCATGGTTGATTGCAGAGAGAGTGTTAAGGATTCTGGCTTTAAGCGATGCCTCCTGTGGAAAATATACATTGGTTGAGATCCCATGTATATTTGTCCCGATGATTCGAAAGGTTGCTTGTAGGAAATTCCTACTTGCATGGATATTGTCTAGCTTGATTGCTCGGGAGTCCCAGACAATTGCCAGACCTCCAAAAGCCCCATCAGCATCCATTGCAGCATTGAAGCTTCCTGGCCATACTTTTGCAACAAATCTATCTAGTGCACTTGAATTGCATTTGGTCTCTTGCAAGAAAAGGATTTGAGGTTTTTCTTGCTTTATCATATTTTTAAGGATTCGATTTTTCCCTGGGCCATTGAGCCCTCTTATATTCCAAGAGATTAACTTCATTGGGAAGGACTATGATCAGAGTTGTAGTACTTGGTTAGCTTGGAATACCTGCCTGACTCCACTAACATTTGTCCTATTTTGATTGTTCGTTGGAGATCTGTTTTCATGCCTTTCTTTTTTATATCTTTGGTTATAAATCTTCCGTCCCAAGGGCCACTAGTCTAGATACCTAAAGATTTTTTCCTTTGCGCATGAGATAAGACTTCCTCCAGATTCTTAAGTTGTCCATCTGGAATGTTGTCAAAATTGTTTGTAGTACAAGCCTACTCGAGGCCTCGAATGTCCAACTCCCTCATATCTATTGCTTCTATTTCTTCCTCCATGATCTGTGGATAATTTAACTCCTCACTTGGTTCTTCTTCTAAACTGGCATTAGGTTGTAGGGCATCCACCTCCATAACTTGAGTATTCCATGCTGGTACCTTTTGCTTATCTAAGGAAGAGGCTCTCTTGAATCGAGGATCTGCCTGAGGCGTTGTGGGATCTGCCTGCTTCAAATGTTTATCTTTCATCGACTCTATCTCGGGTGGAGTGGGAAAATCCAAGCTTGGGTCAGTTTGGTTAGCTAAGACTTAAAAGTTGTTGCTTGTAAAGGGCTTGGAGGAGCTGGTATATTGCATTTTGGAGTTTGAGGCCTGTTTCTTATGGGATTTCTTGTGATTTACTACTTTGGTAAAGCCATTTGCCTCAGATGAATCTAGTCCAAAGGTCGGAGAGGGTTTTTGAGTTAAAGGGCAGTCCATATACAAAATTGCGCATATACTGAAATTGTACATGTACGGAAGATATGCACATATCTTCTGCATATGCGCAGTTTCCATATATGCGCAATTTCTATATATGGAATTTGCACATATACGATTCATATACATAAACAACGTGCATATACAGAAGATAGGTATATACACGAAATTTTGGGATATACAGAAGATATGCGCATATCTTCTGTATATTTCCAATTTCTGTATATGCGCATATCTTCCGTATATGCACAATTTCCATATATGCGGAATTCGTGTATATGGAATTTGCACATATACGATGCAGATACATAAACAAAGCTATGTACAAATTCCATATACAAAAATTGTGCATATATGGAAACTGTGCATATACGGAAAATGTGCGTATATACGGAAATTGGGGATATACGGAAGATATGCGCATATCTTCCGTATATCCCTCACTTTCATGTATGTGCATATCTTTTGTATATGCATGTCGTTTATGTATCTGCATCGTATATGCGCAAATTCCATATACATAAACTATGCTATATGGAAACTGTGCATATACGGAAGATATGCGCATATACGAAAGATATGCGCATGTCTTCTGTATATCCCTAACTTTCTTGTATGTGCATATCTTCTGTATATGCACATCGTTCATGTATCTGCATCATAGATGCGCAAATTTCATAGACAGAAATTGCGCATATACGGAAACTGTGCATATACGGACGATATGTGCATATACGGAAATTTGACATATACGGAAGATATACGCATATCTTCCGTATATCCCAAACTTTTCTGTATGTGCATATCTTTCGTATATGCATGTCGTTTATGTATCTGCATCGTATATGCACAAATTCAATATACAGAAATTGTACATATATGGAAACTGTGCATATAAGGAAGATATGCGCATATACGGAAGATATGCGCATATCTTCCGTATATCCCTAACTTTCCTATATGTGCATATCTTCCATATATGCACGTTGTTCATGTATTTGCATCGTAGATGGGCAAATTCCATATACAAAAATTGCACATATACGGAAACTGTGGATATACAGAAGATATGTGCGTATACGGAAATTGGGCGTATACGGAAAATATGCGCATATCTTCCGTATATCCCTAACTTTCGTGTATGTGCATATCTTCCATATATACACGTCGTTTATGTATCTGCATCGTATATGCGAAAATTCAATATACAGAAATTGCGCATATACGGAAACTGTGCATATACGGAAGATATGCGTATATACAGAAATTGCGCATATTCAGGAGATATGTGCATGTCTTCCGTATATCCCTAACTTTCCTGTAAGTGCATATCTTCCGTATATGTACGTCGTTCATGTATCTTCATCGTAGATGCGCAAATTCCATATACAGAAATTTCGCATATACAGAAACTGTGCATATACGGAAGATATGCACATATACAAAAATTGGGCATATACGGAAGATATGCGCATATCTTCCGTATATGCCTAACTTTCCTGTATGTGCATATCTTCTATATATGCACGTCATTTATGTATCTGCATCGTATATGCGCAAAATCAATATACAAAAATTGTGTATATACGGAAACTATGCATATATGGAAGATATGTGTATATACGGAAATTGCGCATATACGGAAGATATGCGCATGTATTTCGTATATCCTTAACTTTCTTATATGTGCATATCTTCCGTATATACACGTCGTTCATGTATCTGCATCATATATGCGCAAATTCAATATACAGAAATTGTGCATATACGGAAATTGTGGATATACGGAAGATATGCACATATACGGAAATTGGGCATATACGGAAGATATGCGCATGTCTTCCGTATATCCCTAACTTTCTTGTATGTGCATATCTTCCGTATATGCACGTCATTTATGTATCTGCATCGTATATGCGCAAATTCAATATACAGAAATTGTTCATATACATAAACTGTGCATATACAGAAGATATGCGCTTATACAGAAATTGTGCATATACAGAAGATATGCGCATGTCTTCCGTATATCCCTAATTTTCCTGTATGTGCATATCTTCCATATATACACGTCGTTCATGTATCTGCATCACAGATGCGCAAATTCCATATACAAAAATTGCGCATATAAGGAAACTGTGCATATACGAAGATATGCGCATATCTTCCTTACATGCACAATTCTGTATATGGAAGATATGCGCACATCTTCCGTATATGCCCAATTTCCGTATATGCACAATTTCTGTATATGGAATTTGCGCATCTATGATGCAGATACATGAACGACGTGCATATACGGAAGTTATGCACATACAGGAAAGTTAGGGATATACGAAAGATATGCGCATATCTTTCGTATATGCCCAATTTCCGTATATGCACATATCTTCCATATATGCACAATTTCCATATATACGCAATTTATGTATATGGAATTTGCGTGTATACGATGTAGATACATAAACAAAGATATGCGCAAATTCCATATATAGAAATTGCGCATATACGGAAACTGTGCATATTCAAAAAATGTGCGCATATACGGAAATTGGGGATATACGGAAGATATGGGCATATCTTCCTTATATCCCTAACTTTCCTGTATGTGCATATCTTCCGTATATGCACGTCGTTCATGTATCTGCATCGCAGATGTGCAAATTCCTTATCCAGAAATTGCGCATATACGGAAACTGTGCATATACGGAAGATATGCACATATCTTCCGTATATGCACAGTTTCCGTATATGCGCAATTTCTGGATATGAAATTTTCACATCTGCGATGAAGATACATGAACGACGTGCATATACAGAAGATATGCACATACAGGAAAGTTAGGGATATAAGGAAAACATGTGCATATCTTCCGTATATGCGCATATATTCCGTATATGCACAGTTTCCGTATATGCGCAATTTCTGTATATTGAATTTGTGCATATATGATGCAGATACATAAATGACGTGCATATACAGAAGATATGCACATACAGGAAAGTTAGGGATATACAGAAGATATGAGCATATCTTCTGTATATGCTCAATTTCTGTATATGCGCATATCTTCCGTATATGCACAATTTTCGTATATGCGTAATTTCTGTATATGGAATTTGCGCATCTACGATATAGATACATGAATGACATGCATATATGGAAGATATGCACATACAGGAAAGGTAGGGATATACGGAAGACATGCGCATATCTTCCGTATATGCGCAATTTCCGTATATGCGCATATCTTCTCTATATGCACAGTTTCCGTATATGCACAATTTCTGTATATTGAATTTGCGCATATACGATGCAGATACATAAACAACGTGCATATACAGAAGATATGCACATACAAGAAAGTTAGGGATATACGAAAGATATGCGCATATCTTCCGTATATGCTCAATTTCCGTATATGCGCACATCTTCCGTATATGCACGGTTTCCGTATATGCGCAATTTCTGTATATGGAATTTGCGCATTTACGATGCAGATACATGAACGACGTGCATATATGGAAGATCATATGGATCCCTTCAAATTCTTTTTACGATGATATTAAATGAAGTCCTAGGTTTTGTTTGGAAACTTATTAGCGTGCTCGTTAACCGCTTGTAACTTTGTTCTGCAAAAACAAATATTTACAAACAGTGACAAAGTTCATGCTGCAAAGGTCCTTAACAAGTTGGGATTGGAAGCTTGCTTTGAAGGCATAATATGTTTTGAGACACTTAATCCTCTTTCAAATATTACTGAAAGCAATAATGAATGGAATATGCCCGCTAATAACTCTACAATCCCGAAGACATCCATAATTTACAAACCCTCAAAAGATGCCATGGAGCAGGCTCTTCGCCTTGCAAATGCTGATCCACAAAAAACAGTATGGTAACAAAGATTTTGATGGCCATTTTCCTTCAGCTATCCATTTTTTCATGAAAAGATTGACTCATCCAGGTACCGTAAAAAGTTTATACCAAATCCCCCTTAGTAAACAAAGAAGGATAGCTAACACCTCTGCTTTGGCCCCAATGTGAGGGTATAGGGGTATCCTATAGCGATACGTTTTCTAAAAATGACCATTCTCGCTAAAATCCCCCAGGGTGAATGACCTAGTTGTCTCTTGAGAATTTATTTTGTACTGGTATTTTCACAAGAAAAAGATGGATGTTGCTCTGATCATGTCCCACATATTGCATAATTATCAACTTGTGTCTGAAAACAGTCCTTTTTCAACGAGGAGGATCTACAAAGAGAATATTGTATTGAGTCCCAAAACATAAATCTGAAGGTGTGTGACATAGATGTTTAAATAAGAAAGAGATGTTTGTTAGTGTGATCACATCCCACATACTGATCAATTATACATCTGTTCCCAAACAACCCCTTTTCAGTGGGGAGGAGCTACAAAGGGACTGTTGTACGCAATTGTAATATGGACTCAAACCAATCTCGCAACCTGAAATTCAACATCATCAACTTTTATTTACCTTATGCATATCATTTCAACAACATCTATTGTAAGAGTTTCCATTTAATCTATTATGTTTCCGTGCATATTTTCTTGGATGACAGTCCGAGGAATATAGCCGCACAAAAGCGTGTAGGCCTCCATACCATATTGGTAAAGACCATATAATTGTAAATGGGATATAATGCTTTTGTAAAAATACATAATTGGTTGAATCTTCATCTAATTGTGTCGTAAGGCATTTACCTTTGGAAAAGGCTCCCCTGATTGCCACTCTCCACCATTTTTCACCGTTGATCTTTGTGTTAGACGATTGAAGTATTATTCACTCTCCACGTGAGTTTTGGTTGGTTACCATTTTTCATTGGTTACCGTTTTTCACCATTGATATGTGTGTTACATTATTCAAATATTATCCACCGTCCACGGGAGTTTTGATTGGTTAGAGTAAAATCGTTTTACAGTGTAACGATTTTTGTTGGGTCTTATAGTTGGTTACGGTAAAATCTTTATACAGTATAATGGCTTTCATTGTGGCTTGCCTTCTTGGCACTGTGTCAGAGCATGGACTCATTTACATTTACATTGCCGGTAGAGATGATGAAAATCAAAATACCTTGCACGACCCGCAGTGGTTTATAATTTGTTTGTAGACCATTACAATTCTCGACATGAACCGAGGACACGATGAATGCTTTGGTGCTATCATGAGTGACAATTTTTTCGTTATTAGCCATGATCTAATGAGGTGGAGTGTGGAAGTTTATGATCCAAAAGCAAGGGCATGGACAACACTGGAGACTATGGGAGATAAAGAGAAGGGAAAGGCCCACTCGCATGTCTGGTTGTTTCTTCTTGCAGCAAGGAGTGATGGAATGTGATTCCAATGAAAATGTGTGGAGGGCACTAGGTTCCCTTGCTAAAACCCTTGAAAGGATTTAGTGTTCTCGGAAGATTTTTGTTTATGGTAATGCCGAGAGTAATGTTAAAGTTTGCTATATCTATGAGATGCCTATAAGAACTGCAGTAGGAAAGCAAATAGAAATGATTGGGATGTACAGAGTATTGAGATTTGAAATTAAGTAACAATGATTACCATATTGTCGTTTGAATAATGTAGTAAGAAATTTCAGTTTCTTGTTATCCTTGAAGGAACATTGGTAATAGATTTAGTAAGTTGAATAGCGTAGTAAGAAATTTGACATTAATGTTATACTTGAATGAACATTGGTAATAGATTATGTTATACCTGAATGAACATTGGAAATATATTTTAGAGGGTTCCTGCATTAAAAATGATGTTATTTTTGGATGAGTTTAGAGGTGCACAACTGAGCAATGTTGGTTGGTTGTTAAAAATTTCATAAGTTTTATGGCATCCCAGAATATTCCAGAATACAATTTTACAGAGATTGAAACTCAAAACTTTTTTTTTAGGTAAATTATGTGTGGTTATTGATTATTAAATATTTCTATGGCATTCGAGAGGACAATTTTACGGAGATCGAAGCTAAAAATATTTTTTCGAGGTGAACTATGTGTTGTTATTTTTTATTAAATATTTCATTTGTTTCATGGTATTCCAGAATACGAATTATGGACTTTAAATTTGTTGCATTTTCTCGATGCATATCCCTTCTCTTCTCATTTCATTTTGTCAATTTTACTTCACCAAAATTATACACACTTTGATCAAATCAGAATATTTAAGCCTCCACTTAATGAGTTCTACTCTCACCATCCCATGAGTCGTGAGATTCGGTAGTTTTGATATTCAAGTTTTTTCATAATTAAAGTTTATATGTTTAGCATAATGTTAGATTCTATATTTAGTCTTGTCATGATTTTAGCTTTTATTATGGGTAATATATATATTCAATTTCATGTTTTACTTTCTAGATTCTATATTTAGTCTTGTCATGATTCTAGCCTACAACGACTCAACATGCTATATGTTTTGGATTTTCAAAACAATACTTTTCACCCACAACCAATCAACATGCTATATGTTTTGGATTTTCAAAACAATACTTTCGTTTTATGTTTTGACTAGATCATGTAAGACATTTTACGATTAATGTAAGAATGTTTAGTTTTTTTCTCATGGGAAAAAAAAAAATTAAAAAGTTTCATATAGTTAAGAATTATGTTTGCATTTTTTTAATACTAGAGAATTTAAAATGATGTTTATTAATTAGGTGAACAAAGTATTACTATAATACAACCTCTAATAATTATAATATGTGTCATGATACATTCAAATAAGCTAACATTATATGAAACACATTTATTAATGTAGTTATGTTAGTTAACTAAAATAAGTTAAAAGTTGTAAGTATTGATAAGAGTAAACCATTAATATTATTACTCATAGTAAGAATTAATGGTAGTTATCATCATGAAAAAATTGAGATAGCCAAAAAAAATTATAGTGTAATTAAATTATGTTAGGAAAATTATTTTAAATTGAAAA
>APFE031485305.1:0-22964 GCA_000404065.3 Pinus taeda
TGATGTTTTCCTTGTATTTAAACATGCATATGTAATTGACTTGAAAGGTTGATTTCTTTGTTTTTAAACATGCACGTAATGAAATATTGACTTGGGAAAAGTTGATTTGGTCTCCAAGATGGAGATAATGATGAAGTGTTTCATCTTTTGAAAAGGAATTCTAATGGTATCTCTTTTTCCTACATTCTTGACATGAAGGGTCATTTGTTTTAAGGGCATGTTTTGTGGGCTTGTTGTCTAGTCTATCATTTGTATGCAGAGTTTTTCAAACTGGTACAAATGAAATTTTTGTGGAGCAAGTGTACTTCACATTTGTTTGAGCCACCTTGGATCAATGATCAAGGCAAAGAAGTTCAAACTACCTTCTATGACCATCTTAGTAGGAGTTCTGTAGGAAGGCAAGGAGGAAGATAGTTCTTCCCAGGAGGACCAGCATATACAGGAAGGAAAGTGGTCAAAAGCTTTGGTCTAGAGGCACTATGCAAGGCAAGTGTGTGGAGGCTGAAAGAAGAGGGTGTTGTTACTCTCATTTACTGTTTAGATCAATATATTAGTCTTTTGGAAACCAAAAGTTCTTTACTGGGAAGGCATGATCCAAAATGGATTTTAGATAGACTCCTAAGTCTAAGTGTTCTCATAGAGGAAAATTAAAACTCAAGGAAGTTCTTGGAAATAGCCCCATTATAGAGATCGTGTCATTCTGAATCTACTGCACCTTGAATGGGCAAAAATAGGCTTAGGATGCAGAAGTTATCACAGAAAGGAGATGCCCTTTATTCTTTAGAAAAAAGAGGCAAAATACCCTAAAATGGGTAGAAAACCATTATAAAGGGAAATCACATTGGAGAAGGTCCAAGAGTGGACTTAAGCAGAAATGGGAAGAGACCCTCGTTTTTCGATCCCCGACATATCGGGTTGAAGGCAAGCTGGTGCATATAACATGAGGAAAGGTCCCGGGCCGATGCAACATTGCGATCGGCGATCGGCAAATCGGCATCGGCAATGGCATAAGACAAGTGATGGACCCCCAAGGCTATGCGAGGAGCGATTATGATATATCCCATTGTAGCATCACATTGTGGTGATAAAAGGGTGATAATACATGCACATGTGATCGCCAGATCCGATGGGTTTTATAAACCTGACTTCATAATGTTTGGGTTCCGTCGTAAAGGGATTTTCTATGTATTGGGATATTTTGGCATAAAAACCGAGATAAAAAGGAAAAAGCCCCCAAGGAAATAAAGTGGACCCGAAAGGGAATTATAAACACGGTGCATGATACTTGAGTTTAGCAAAGGTGGGATTTCAGCCGGCCCTTGGGCAGAAACCGGTAATAGGTTGGGTTCGCCCGCTTCCACACACTGGCCAACATGTGGTTGGCGGAGGGGAGGGGAAAACCAGCTTTCTGTGCAGGTAACCCCCATACTCCTAAGCCTCCCGAAATTGGATATCGACCGTTGATCGGAGATCCTGTAGATCGATGGTGGGGATTGCGATAACAACCAAAGGTGGATGCGATGCGATTTTACGGCAATTTCGATATAATTTCAAGTTTGATAGAAAGAGTTATGTCGGGGGTTTCACGTTTTCCTGTGTGTTTGGGATTTTACTCGAAACACTTATGCGATTTGATATGCCTAATGGCAGATCCGATAGGGATTTTAGGGGCGATTGAATGGGATTCCATGTCCGAAAATCACGCCCGATAGTGTATTTTGCAGACATTCTCTGTGCAATTTGATTTTCTCAATTTTTTGGTTTTTACCTATGAGAAGGCCCCAGAAACCTCTGTAACCACTCTTGATCATCATGCCATGCTACAAGCAGGCATTTTTACTGGAAATGATGCATTTTGAAGCCACAGAGCTGCAGAGTAGATGGCCAGTTTAACTAATAGGAAGCAGAAAAGCCACAGAGCCACAGAGGGATAATGAATCGCAGAGAAATGGCTAAGGTAGCTAAAAAGCCGTAAAAGTACCTCAAAGGAGGTAGAGAGCTCAATTGAGAAAAAAGAGGGGCAGAAGAAGAAGGGATACGTAAAAGAGAGTAGCGAGAGCGAAAAAGTGAAGGTGCAAAGCAACTGAGGGAGGGTTTGGAGTCACTTGGAGGTCAAGTGAAAGGAGAGGGAGTTGAAAGTTGCAGAAAACCAAAGCTAGAGCCAGAAAGCCGAGAGCTTCAGAGCCAGGGGATAAGATGGTGTTCTTAACCCATTGTGTTCTTTGTAAACTAGTGGAGTTAAGTGTGGAGCTTGTAAAAGAAATTAGACCATAATCCCAGAGAGCCTAGTTGAGTTGACTAGAGCTCAAGGAGATGTAGTCCAAGAGTTTTGGGTGAACTCCATATTAAATTGTTGTTTTGTGTGTGTTTTATTGTTGCATTGTATCTACTAGTTTATTTGTTGTTATATGTTTTATATCAATTGAAGCAAATAAATTTAAAATACACAAACAATTTAAAAACAAACACAAGAACACACCTTATTTTCAAGCACATATTTAATTTCACATTGGTTAATCATATAGACTTGAGAATATTTAAGATTTGGAAGTGGGAGAGGTGCTTGTAAATTAGACAAGAAGCCTAAGTGCCCCATTTTCAGATCATTAGTTCAATAAAGAATTTTAGTTCCATTAAGATATATATTCATCCTTTCGTAAAAGTTAAAAGACAAGAAAACCTTACAAATATTAATAACCTTTTTCTAAAATGATTGTAATTTATCATTAAGATTTCGGTTACATGTTTATGTGTTATTTTCCTTTTTCTTTTTTTTGTTATTTGTTTTATGTTTGATTTTTCTTTCTATTTGCATAGCTCTTAATTTACCATTATCCCAAAAAGGCAAAGACAAGAAAAACCTAGAAAACAAAGGCAAGAAAAACTTACAAATATTAATAAATTGTTTCTAAAATCACTGCAAATTTTCATCAAGATTTGGGTTAGATATTTATTAGTTATTTTTATTTTTCTTTTTTCTTTTTATTTTTTGTCATGAACCTCATTTAGTATTTACCATAGATTAACCATGTAAAAAAAAAAAAATTATTGTCTGCCAAACCATATACGTCATAACACATATTCGGTGGTTACATGCGTAACCACATAGGGCATGATACCATGTTCTAAGGTTTACGCAATATATTTATATCTATCATATCACCATGATCGAAGGGTTACATCTCATAGTTCTTATAGACTTTAATGAGACATTATCCACCAACCTCCCAACTGTGTTGGCACGTGGACTCACCCATTACAATTTTCGATATTTGCTAGTGAATGAACTTCCCGTGTACGCATGGCTACGTTGGCAGTGTGACAGGGTTTCCAACTCTGGTCTCATTTATGGTTGATTTGCCGACGGCAGACATCTAGATCTCCTTGAAGAATGTTTCCCTTCACCGATCTGCCTTTTGTATGGCGGGTAGGTGTTTACATTAATATCTCTGGCACTGTTCGGATTTCTTGGGATTCCAGACTTAATGAATGATGATGATCGGCCCTCCCTCCATAGAACGGCTAGGAGCGAGGGCAAGGTCTTCATTGGACCTTTCTAGGGCTTCTGCCTTTCATTTGTGCGTGGTTAGTTTTCTGAGAGGGTTTTCTCTGCTCGCAAGTCTGCCATTGTTATGCCTAAGTTTTTGTTTCTCTGTAATTGAAAGTCAGGCCAATGCCTTCACTAAGAAGAATGAAGTATCCACCTGCGTGTTCATTTCGATGGCGGAAAAATAGGTACAATATGTGTTTACTTGTTTAGTATTACCACCTTCAGTTCTTTTCTAGAATCGGCGTAAAGGGGTTATATTATTCACAAGTTGCTATGATAGTATGTTTTACAGGCTCGGAGATCCCTATCGCAGAGGAAGGACTTACCAGCAGTTTGCCAGTTTTAAACCCCGTCGCGGGTATGGCCTCATTGAATCTTTGTTATTATATTCATCCCTTGTACCTCTACTTCTTGTTGGAATGTATAACCACTTAAGTTATTTACTCATGATTGCTCTGTATGTGTATGGCAATGTAGGCGTGCCCATGCCACAGAGAAAGGAATGGCCAACCTTCCTACTGGTGCTCATTCTGCATTCCGGGTATGGTTTTTACGTTCCAGTTTAATGGTATATACCAGATATTGGTGTCAGATTCTGTGGTTACGATTCTCTTTCTTATGCTAGGTCGCTCCTTTGAGCTTTTTGGTGAGGAGTTGGTTTCCCGGCCATACTCTTTCGGGAGCTTGCCGAATGCCATTTCATAAGGCATCGAGTTCCATGGCCCTTTGGGTCTTACTGTCATCTTGTTTTTTGGATGAACTGTTTAGCTCCGGGTGGTTAAATGTATACTGTACTAGTTGGGTCATGAACCCCATTCCATAAGAGTTTTCTTTTGTTTAATAGAAGCAGTGACACAGTGATTGTCTGGTCTCTGTTACTCCACGACATTTTGTTACAGTATTATTTGAACTTATATTTTGTTTTAAGGATGTATCTATCACATACGCTGAGCACAATATAATTAATGGGTATAGTGTTTTCTTCTATTTCGCTTGGAACCAAGTCAATACTTGTTCAAGGGTAATTTTATTTGCTTTCCGCCAATGTTATGATATGCATGCAAACGGTTTGTGTCCACATTGACACGCATATCCATTTAATAGTGTTTTGTTTATATGTTGGTTTATTATGTTGAACGGTTAATACCCTTGCTTTTTATTACTATGCTACGCTCGTTCGGATGGCGTGAACCATATGCCGCGAACTTAACCAAAGAGTGACAGTTACTATTCTTTTATGTTGATTTCTCTTGTGTAGCCTAGAGTTTATGCATGCGATTGTTTAATAAAGCTCTTATTATTGGTTATTATACCAAGGGTGTTTGATATTAGTTCTGCAATGATATGGCCATAGCAATTATTCAACGGTTCTTATTTGATTCAATAATGATATAAGTGCTATGTCGCAATTTCCTTGTTATTTGTTTGATTCGAACTATCAACACGGATGTGAATCATATTCAGTGGATTCTCTTACTATTGTTTTTACCAACAAGGTTTTACTGTATTTATGTGCAATTTAATATCCGGTTTCCTATATGATTAAAGGGCACCTACCCTATATTATTTTGTTGATATTTCTTCTGTAATATTTATACAGACAAAGGGTAATTCTGTTTTTCGTATTCTTTCCCATATAAACCCTTTGATTATTAAAAAGGCATCTATTCTTTACCAAATTACTGGTAACCCCTCTGTATTAATTTTGCAGACCAGGGGTAATTTCTTTTCTCTATCCTTTAAGAAAAACACAGGCCTACCATTAGTTAAATCCCTTTACTGAGATACTCTACACTGTATTTAATAACAGGACAGCATACTTACCTGTAATATTATTGCACAATTTTCCTCTTATGTAGCCAACTAGTTTCAGCTTGTCTTCCTCCCGACCATGAGACCATCTGAACCTCGAGTCTCCCCCCAAGCTTCTTTTCCAGGCAACTACCTTCAGCAAAAGTTAAAATGCACCTCTGTGCCCATGCTATCTGGTCCTTACCAAACTTAGCATGTTTTCTTTATTTTTAATCATTCCCCTTCCTTTCTCACCGTTTGTTCCTCTAACAGCCCAGGCTTTCCTTTTTCCTTTCCTTTTCACTAAGGAAGGAAGGAAAGTAGTTAGGGTTTGTTCCTTGGTAACCGTTTTGCTTTACATTACCAACAAAGAAAACAATTCCCCAAAGAATAATTATTAACTTTCATTTTCTTATTCATTTCCAATAATAAATTAACAACATTTATAATGTCGTAAAAAGAGCTTCTGCATAAATCACATCAGAAAGATTCTTGTCGACGCGTTTCGAACCAACCAGTGTGTTCATCGTCAGGACGATGAACCACACTGGTTGGTTCGAAACGCGTCGACAAGAATCTTTCTGATGTGATTTATGCAGAAGCTCTTTTTACAATTATGATGGATCACAGAAGCCTCAATTCTACAATTTATAATGTCGTAATTTTGAAAGTAAAAATAATTCTTGTTCAATGTTTTACCCAAGCTGGTAATAACATAAAAGTCATTTATAATTTTTTGGGGTCATTACATCTCCTCCCCCTAAGATTGGACATCGTCCCGATGTCTCTCAATCATAAACAACTCTGGATAGGTTCTTTTCATTAATATTTCATCTTCCCAAGTGGCCTCCTCAGGACCATAATGCCGCCATTGTACCTTAACTTGGGCAATAGCTCGTTTCCGCAGCTGCACTTCTCTCCGGTCAGGCTCATTGTAAGCAACAATTCCCACCTGAATATCCTGCCATTTGATCACATGTCTACGATCATAGACATATTTCTTTAACACGGAAACATGAAAAACATTATGAACCCAAATGTGGCTAGGCAAGACGAGTAGGTATGCTACTGGTCCAATTCTTGCCAGGACTTGGAATGGTCCACAATATCGAGGTGCTAGCTTGGCACACCCATTCCACTGCAAGGTACTCTTTTTGTCTTGAATCTTAATAAATACATGGTCTCCAACCAGGTATTCCTTGAATCTTCTCTTGCGATCAACAATTTTTTTTTGTCTGTTTTGAGCAGCTTTCAAGTTGGCGTGTACTTTTTTTACCATATCTTCCATTTTTGTGAGCATGTCCGGCCCCAAACTCAGTCTATCTTCGGGTCCACCCCAATTCAAAGGTGTGCAACATTTTCAACTGCACAAAACTTCGAAAGGGCTCATTTGCATTGAGGTATGATATCCATTATTATACGCAAACTCTACCAAGTGTAAGTACTTTTCCCGTAGCATAGGTTGTTGCATCACATAAGCCCTTAGCATATATTCTACGACTTGGTTTACTCGCTCTGTCTGGCCATCGGTTTGAGGATGATATGCCGTGCTAAAGTTCAGCTGAGTTCCAAGTTCAAAGAATAACGTCCTCCAAAAGGCATATGTAAATTTTACATCTCAATCTGAAACTATTATTTTTGGGAGTCCATTTAATCTGAACACGTTCTGCATAAAAATGTGAGTAATTTGTGCGACTCTATAAGTGGATTGTACAGGTATGAAGTGGGCAGCTTTGCTAAACTTATCTAAAACCACCATAATGGAGTCATTGTTTTTCTTTGTCTTAGGTAATCCAGTGATGAAATCCATGGAAATGGTTTCGCATTTCCATTCTGGAATGGGTAGTGGTTGTAGCAGTCCAGCCGGATGCTGATGTTCTGCTTTAATTTGTTGGCACTCCAAACAATGTGCCAAGTATTCAGCCACGTTCTTCTTTATCCCTAGCCAGACGTAATCTTTTCTGATTGCTGTAATCATTTTCTGATATCCAGGAAGACCTGCGTAATGGCCAATGTGGAATTCATCCAGTATCAGATTCTTAATATTGTTTTGGTTTGGTACAAATAATCTTTTCTGGTAATACAACATTCCTGTATCATCCAAATCATATCCTTGCAGATTTTTCTCGTTGGAAGGTTGTTGTATTGCTGTTTTATTTGCTGATACTCGGCATCTTGTTCCGCAGCTTCCTTTATCATTTCCCCGAAAGGACTTTTCCATTCACTATTGGAAATTTTGTACAAATTTTGTACCTTTTGACTTAAGGCATCTGCCACTCTATTCTCCTTTCGTTGTAAGTGTTTAATGTCAAAATCAAAACTGCTTAAGAAGTCTACCCATCTTTCTTGTCTGGCATTCAAAGTGGGCTGACTAAAATAATTTTTTAGGCTGTGATGGTCGGTTAGCAACAAAAATTTTATGCCCATAAGATAATGCCACCACATTTTCAAGGCATGTATGATGGCAGGCAATTCTAAAACATAAGCAGAGTATTTCTGCTCATTCTCTTTCAACTTTCGAGACTCGTATGCAATCACTTTGCCTTCTTGCGTTAATACTCCTCCCAAGCCTTCTTTGCTTGCATCCGTGCATACCACATAATCTTTATCGTGATCAGCGATACTCAAAACAGGTGTTGTAGTGAGCAGGTGTTTCAACTGCTCAAAACTTTTCTGGCAATTTGTGGTCCATTGGAATTCTTTTCCCTTTTTCTACAATGAGGTGATGGGGAAGGCCACTTTGGAGAAGCTTGCCATGAATCGCCTGTAATATCCGGCTAATCCCATAAAGGACCGAATGTCTGCCACATCTTTGGGTATGGGCCATTCCATTATAGCTTTTATTTTCTCCGGGTCCGCTGCAATCCCATTCTTTGTAATCACATGACCCAAATATTGAATTTCTTCCTTGAAGAAATTGCATTTACTAAACTTGGCATATAACTGATGTTCTCGAAGGGTCTGTAGTACCATTCTAAGATGTTCCTGGTGTTCCTCCTTGGTGCGAGAATATATCAGTATATCATCAATGAATATCAGCACGAATCGATCTAGATATTGATGAAATATACTATTCATCAGACACATAAAGGTTGCAAGAGCGTTTGTTAGCCCAAAAGGTAATACTACAAATTCATAGTGTCCATACCTTGTTCTAAAAGCAGTTTTAGCAATGTCCTCCTCCTTAATTCGGATTTTATGGTAGCATGATCGCAGATCAATCTTAGAAAACACTGTCGCACCTTTTACTTGATCAAACAATTCATCGATCTGAGGTAATGAATATTTGTTTTTCATGGTCAGCTTATTCAACTAGCGATAGTCAATACACATTCGTAAAGTTCCATCTTTCTTCTTAACAAATAATACCGGGGCTCCCCATGGTGACACGCTGGGCCGAATGTAGTTTTTATCCAGTAATTCTTGCAACTACATTTTTAATTCTGTTAACTCAGGCACACTCATTCTATAAGGTGCTCGCGATACCGGGGCTGTGCTTGGTAACAATTCTATAGTAAAGTCTATATTTCTTTTCAGTGGTAACCTAGGAATTTCTTCTAGAAATACATCTGTAAATTCTTGTATTACAGGGATGTCATTCAATGCTGCTGATTTATCCTTAGCATCAGCATATCCTACCTTAATAGCATAAATCTGGCATCGTTTTCGGATGCACTTTACCAGTTGGGTTGCAGTTATTGGGCGGATCTGCATAGGTCATTTAATTCCTTGCATTTCCTTCCTATTTCCATGTTGATCTCTGTAGTATATAACATTGGTTTTGCAGTCTACTAAAGACCAGTGTTTTTCCAACCAGTCCATTCCAATTAAAACGTCATATTAACCAAGAGGGAGTATATCTAAATCAACCATTATAGGTTGTTCTGCTATAGTAAAGGAACAATTATCGATTTTTGCCATTACCCGTCTTTTGGCGCCAGTAGCCAATTGTACCAGCCAAGGAGTTTTAAATTTAATAGGCTGTAATTTACATCGTTCTATTAATTTTGGACTTATATAGGTTAGTGTAGCCCCTGGATCAATTAAAACAGCTATGGGTAAGTCTGAGATTTTACCTTCAAATTCGACCATTGTTGGTTGATATTCTGCTTGCCAATCCTCCAGTGCTGCATTAATTCTGGTTGATAATTTTTGCTTTATTTTTCTTTCGATTTGGATAGTAGCTCTAAAAAATCATCTTGAAAATATTAATATTTTTTTCCCAAAATGATAAATAATATCCTTAGTGATTTCTGTTATAAATTTCCATATAGTTTTTCTTTTATGTAATATTTGCTTTATTTTTCTTTCGATTTGGATCGTAGCTCTAAACGTTCACTATGACTTGCTTATATGCTTTAAGCTTTATTTTTGTTTTAATGATTATTAGCATCGTTCGATTTTGATCGTAGCTCTAAAGGTTCACTATGACTTGCTTATATGCTTTATGCGTTCTTTTTGTTTTAATGCTTATTAGCATCGTAGCTCTTCAGATTCTTCAATAGGACTTGCTTGTATGATTTATGCGTAATTTTTTCTTTTATAATTTTCTTCTTCCGTTTTATTATTAGCATCGTACCTATTTAGATTCAATATATACAATATTCGGACAGAAAGAGAATTTGCTGGGAGAATACCTTGTTCAAATAGACTTCTGCACACATTATACAAAGAGATTTTGCTGCGAGAATACCTTGTTCAAATAGACTTCTGCATACATTATACAATGAGAATTGGCTGCGAGAATACCTTGTTCAAATAGATTTCTGCTGAGGGTGTTGAGATACTATTCTCCCACTTTGTTAGGTGTCATCGTATTTATTTCTATTGTTTGTAGATGTCATCTTGTTTGAAGGTGTGGTGTCATCTTGTTTGTAGGTGTCATCTGCTGTGTTAGTTTGTTTAGATTTACTTCAGTTTAGTTGACTTTGACTCCAGTTATTTTATGTGATGCTTTTTATATAATTTATTTAACTATTTTGAATATTAATAAGAGCCTCCTGTTGCAGAATTTCTATTCAATCTTTGTCAGCCAGTACGTTATTCAAAGAGGTTTCTGCTGAGATATAGAAAAAGGTGCGGTTATGGAAGCTGGATTTTCGCGTTATGCCAGGATGAAGATCCTGATTTCTGTTTTAATATTATTGAGCTTGAGGGATGCGTACTTTACATAAAATATTCATTGGATTTTCAATTTATTTTGCACAAAATGTTTTCTCGCATGCCTGCAAAAACACCTATATGATACAGTAACCCTTACGATAATGCAGAGATCGCTGGGAGAGAAATTAGTGATAAACACACCTTCGTCGGAACGTCGGAACGTAGTGGCGTTGCTTTCCTTGTAATCTTTCGCTTCTGAAATCCATGTTTTCTCTGTAATCTTTGATATTAATTACACAATCTATTATGTAAATGTGTATTGGATTGGATTGAAGATACTGGTGTACAATTGAATGATAAAAACGGATGTTACAGGTGATGGGAGAGGTTGCATTGCGAGGGGTGCATATTGGCTCCCCGCCGCCATCATGCGTTGCTAAATGCGAGGGGTGCAACCCTTGTAAGCCTGTGCAGTGCGCCGTCACTCCAAAACTGCAGTGCATTCCAAAACGTGTAGAGGATTACTATCCCGTGTTGTGGAAATACGGATGCGGCAACAAAATCTTTAACCCATCATACTACCAACCACCTCGTATTTGAGCGCTCGGAAAACTGTTCGACTCACCGCCACCTTTTGCAGAAATCAGAGACCATGGAATGCATGTCTTTCTACTTACATAAATTATTTTGTTTGAAATAACGAATTTTAGTTTTTTTATTAATCAATTTTACAGAACTTTGACGGCTCATGGGTCCATTAGTTTTGCTTAACTGTTTTGTCAGTTTAATCTGTTTTTCTTCATGATCTTAAGCTCTAATGAATTTTATTGTGACCTTTCAAGTAACTGGTGAATATCTGAAACCATCTTATTTTCATGGATAAACAAAATTTGAATGCCCAAAAAAAAAAATTGTATGAACTGTACGTGAGTTTAGTGCGATTGTTTTATAATTGGTAAATAAGTAATTCAATATTTAAAATGGGTTTTTGATTCATGATTAAAACATAACACAGTAATAATATTTTTACTATTATATTAATATTTTTAATATTTATTAATAGGTGTTCAATGACTGGTTAATTATAATTTTAAATATAAATTTCAAATGATTTTGTTTGAAAATAAAAATTTTGAAATATTTTATATATTATCATAAAATATCATTCATTTCAATATTTGCATAAAATGATGATTGAATTATATATGGCCTATTATACTTCGATATCTATATTTAACTTATAAAATAATTTAATTAAAAAATATATGTGTATTCAAATATTTTTAGTAGAAGATTACATTGTTCATTTTTTTTAATACTATATATAATTCCACGGAGATTATGTTGTTGTTAATCTTTTTTTAAATAATAAGCATAATGTATGAAATTTTCTAGGCTCTGTGGATCATCAAACAGATTAAAAGTTTAAAGAAAAGAAATATTAAGAATAGAGAAAATTTGCATTATTAAAAATTAAAATTGAAGAAAACTAGAAAAAAGTGCTTAATGTAATATTATTTCTACTCAACAAAAATGTATTTATTGTGGATTATAATTTAGTATAATGAACCTATCGTCATATAACATTATATTTAGAAATAATATAATAATAATTATATTAACAAATGTAAAAATAGTAATAACAAAAAAATTTAATGCCAATCATAAATAAAATACTTCAATTTCAACCTTTATTTTATATCTTTATATTGCATGATTTGTAATTCATTTTATGTTTAGTTTGATATGTTTGTGTTTGTTAGAGAACTATAAATAAAATGTTTCAATATCCATATTAAATAACATAATTTTATTCTCATCATCGGCTCAACTCTAATTATAGCATTGAGAAAAGTATCTTTGGAGGATGGAAAGCTTATTGTCTCTAGATTTGGAGTAATAAAAGGTTCCTCTTTGAGACTCTAGTCACCCATGTTACTTTATATGCATTTGAGGTGTAGGCTTGCAATATATCCATAGAGTTTGCTACCATGTGTAAGTAAGTTCAGTTAGTAGTCAATTTTTTCAATCAAGTCAAGTCAATTTAAGTTTTTCTTAAGTTTAGTGAGTCAATATTTTGAGTGTCAATTGTTTTATTTTGACTTCACCACCCAATGGATGACGATACCTAGTCTACAGTTTTCTTGACACCTCATAAAGGAGCTTCCATCCGTAGTTAAAGTCGATGTTATTGTCTACGAGTCACTAGTGATCAAATATACTCTTCCCATGTGGTTGATAGGGTCATTAGGTCAAATTGTTATATTTTCAAATACAATTTTAGATAAAATTTGATCATTGGTCAGCTCTAAGTCACTGCTACTCCCCTCCATGCTCATGGTCATAAAATGATGACATGGTCTTGTTATCACTCCTTGTGATAGGTCACCAAGAGAGTGTCTTGGTTATCATTAAAGGTCATCATATCATTGTCATGCATATTGCAAGGTTTCAAAGATCTTTAATCATGGTCATAGATATCCATTAGGTGTCACCATTAGGTCATGTTAGGATATTCCGACACATAGGAAATAGTTAAGTTCGACTTGGTCTAGTATAGAGTTAGGTATAGAGTTAGGTAAAGTGTGTTTCTTTACTGTTGTACATTTTGTAACTTACAATCCGACGGTCACGATATGTAGTGATCCGACGGTTCATTCTCTCCTCAGTATTACCGACACTTGATCCATGGCTTGACACCCGATTGGTCCATGAATTCTATTTAAAGCGTATGGAGGGTCATTTGTAGGTTAACCGTGCATGAGAGAAGCTTATGTAAATTTTCGTTCTTTTATTAATAAATTGCATGTAGTAGCCACGTCGGCGCAGGCCGTTGACTGTTTCCCTCTCTGAGGGTTTTAACCATGTCAAAATACTAGTGTATTGATCTCTGATCTGTTTGTGAGCAGTGTCCTTCAGGTGTTCTGTCTGAGGAACTTACCCTGTAAATTCCTATAGGTCATTTCATCAATGCGTCATATAGGAGTCGTGTCATCACCATACTCATCATCATGGGAGTAGTAATTAGGGAAAAAGTGTTCAAAAAGTTTTCTAAGGTACATTTCTCACCTCATGAAGATGTAACCTTGCATGATAAAATCAAGGTTGTAATAAATGTGGAGCAACTTGAGGATAAAGAGTCTTATATCAAGCCAAGGAGGCCTAAGATAAGAGGACTAAAGAGGCAGAAAGGAAACAGAAGTGAGTCATCTCCTCCACTAGGTCAACAAGACATTGAGGATACCATTGCATCTCAACTTGAAAAGGACAGAGTATTGGCTTGGCAGGGTCAATGAGAACCTAGATATGCTCCTGAATAAGGCCAATAGGAACACCAAACTTCAAAGACACATGGTAAGGAACTACTTCACTAGGAACCAAATTTGCAAAATTAGGGTTAGGAATATGAAAAAGAAGCTAAAGAAAACCATAATCAAGGTAAAGAAGAGAGACAGTATTGATTTGCTTGGTGATGCATGAGTGATTGTCTAACGTGTCATTGACAAGGAAAAAAAAAAAGCTAGAAACAATTTTGAGAAATTTTGGAAATTTTTTGAGTTTTTGGGCAATTTTGGAATTTTTTGAAATTTCATGATGCACAAAAGCGTAGTGAGCAAATGCTACACTTCTTCTCAGAGCCACCAAGTAATGAACTTTTTACATGGATGGATAGGTATTGAGTATTACATCTTAGATATGGACTTGGTTTTCCATGTCACTTGACACCTTGCAATGAAAAGCTTAAAAACCACCTAAAATACATGTTTCTGCCACCTTTTTGGACTTCTCGCAACGTTTCTGGAGTAGCCTTGGGAACATTAATTTTTACGTACCTTAGAGAAGGATTTTTGTAGGTTTGAAGGTTCAGAGGGAAAGTAGATATCCTAAGCTATCTTTAGTAACCCTCAATTCAGAAAAGTGATTAAGCAAAACCCCTCAAAAGCGCCCTCAAAGCTACATGTTGTGCTTCTATCCCTCACGCTATGCTTTTGAATCTGTTTTTACTCATCTTTCTAAAAAGAAATTTCTGACCAAATGAAGATTAATTTGAAAAGAAAAAGGATTTTTTTGTTAATGATAGACCCAGTCACCATACCCTCTTTTATTTTGTACACATGTTTCATGGCTTGGGAGATATTCAAACTTTCTTGGAGGCCTATTCCAGAAAATCAAATTCTCCAATTTAATTTCATGTTTTTGTCATTATTTTGTGGCATGAATTCCAAGATTATGGGAATTAATTTCACAAAATTGAGAGAGGGTGTTCTTCACAACAACCTTATATACACAAACCTCTCCCAGTTTTGTAAAATGTGTTATGGTTAAGATGATATTAGTTCATCTTTGACGCCTATTTTTTTGCCACGCTTCTTCAATCCACACTGTGCATTTGTGGAAGAAAGCTAATTTTCAAGTTTTTCTTGTTCAAAGTAAACTTTTGTCAGTGTAATTTGTTTTTTAATGAGTTTACATGATTTAATTAAGTCTAATAGTGATGGTAAGAGTCATTTCCTGTCAAATCCATTGTAATTAATTCTTTGAAAGTCAACTAAGTTAGTTAAGTCTAAACAAGGAGTTGGTTTCTAACCTCCATAGTTTAAGGTTAGGTTAGAGAGATTGATGTAAACAACTCATGTCATGATGGATTCGACCCCTGAGAGGGGTGAATGTAGTTTTCTTTTTATATGTAGCTTGATCTAAGTCACAAAGAGGGTCGGATGCTTGGGAGTCAAAGGCTTTGAGGCTAGTGTACACCATCACTTTTGCAGGAGTAATGTGAAAACCAACTTCTTCCTCCATTTTACCCAAAGCAAAAATGATTATGTAACTTGAGCATGATCAAATAGATCAAAGATTCAATTTGGGGAGGATATTTCTTAAGCGAAAAAGGCTTAACATGTATGTCTAAGAGTACTCTAGGTTTAGCTATTGTGTTTTTTATTCCCACGGTAATAATCTAAGAAATGTCAATATTCCCTTAGTATCCAAAAATAAGGATATTATGGGGGATGAATTTAATCCCTTTGTAAGCATTTGTAGGGGTTTCTTGAAGGAAGGAATATCATTTGATCGAAATTCCTGTTAGAAAAGAAACATAATGAAGAAGGTTACATTGAGAAATACAAATCTCATTTGGTACCAAAGTGATACTCTAAAGTGGAATGGGATATTGTTTATTAAAAGACTATCTCTTCAATAACCAAAATGACCTTTACTAGGTTGATGTTGACACGAATTATGGCTTATGATTTGGAATTCAAGAAAATAAATGTGGGGATGACATGCATTTATGGTGAAGTCAATGAACAAATCAACATAATCCAAGAATAAGGATTTGTAGTAAAATGGAAAGAGGACATGTTACATTAGCTAGAGAGATCACTACATGGATTGAAAGAGTCCCTACAACAATGATAGTAGTGATTTGATAAAGATGTTGTGAGAGTATGTCCATAAGAAGTGATATGGAGCATTAAATTTACATCAAGAAATAAGGTGATCACTTCCTTATTTTTGTCTTCTATATTGTTAACATTGTTTTGATTAGTCATAATAAACAACTAGTTAAGGAGACCAAGTCCTTATTTCCATATGAGTTTCAAAGGCAGAATTTAAGTGAGTTGCAATTTTTCTTAGGACTTGAGGTAAGGAGAGATTACTAAAGTAGAATCTTGTTCATCTTAATATGTTAAAAACATAATTGATTTACTTTAATATGGAGAAAGTGTAATCTAGTTTGCACTCGATTAACTCTATGTGAAAATATTGTGATGAGTTGGGGAATCAAAGTATTGAAATATAAGATATTGTAATGTTAAACCATCCAATGAATTGGTTTTGTTAGAGTAAGTGTACATAGATATTTGATCTGACGTGATGCATTCATATATGATATGCAATTTCTTAAAAAAAATCAAATCCCATTTTAGACTAGTGGAGTTTTGTGAAGCAAGTTTAAGGCATTGGATAATGATGCAATTATTTTAACTCAAGGGTAATTGGTGATTTCTTAAATGTAAGGATGAGGTGTGTATTCAATTGTTGTTCAAGATTATATATATATATATATATATATCTATATCTATATATATATATAATATATATATATATATATATATATATATTATATATATATATTATATATATATATATAGTAGAGAGAGAGAGAGAGAGAGAGAGAGAGAGAGAGAGAGAGGGAGAGAGATAATCTTAATCGAATTAAAAGTAACGAGTAACTTTTAATAATTCATTATAATAATTTTAGACTCTATAAGGCAAATTTGGTTTTCTTCCATACAGAAATTTTAATTTTCCTTTATCCTAAAGGGGAAAGACAAGAAAAGCAGGGAAATATTAATAATTTTTTTTCCAAAATGGTAGTAAATAGTTATTACTAATTTGGATTATATGTTTATAGCTTCTTTTTTTTTCCCTTTTATTTATTTTATGCTATGTTTTTCTTTATATTTGCATTGTAGTGGTAAAGGTTCAGTATGAGTTGGTTATATACTTTACACATTATTTTCCTTTTTGTTTTTATTTATTTATTTCTATTTTTACTAGCCTCATAGCTCTTCAAATTCAATATATATAATATTGGGAGAACCGACAAGGTATAATACATTATTCAAAGATATTTTATTGGTGATAATACATTATTCAAAGATATTTCTATAGGGGGAATATGTTATTCAAAGAGGTTTTGTTGTGATATAGAAAAACGTTCGGTTATGGAAGTTTGATTTTCGTATTATGCTAGGATGAAGATCCTCATTTGTATTTTAATGTTATTGAGCTTTAGGGGTGTGTGATTTGCATAAGAAATTCATTGGGTATTCAAATTTATTTTGCAAATAATGTCTTCTCAAAATCATTAATAAGATGCAGTAACATTTTATTTGGATGGAAATACAAATATCATTGGAGATAAATTAGATTAATGGTGTGCATTGATTTATTATAATTTAACAGTAAAAGATTTGGAATATGGAAGGGGAAAAAAATGTATGTAACTTGAATATAAAATGTTCACTTACTTGAAATGTTTTCTTTTTGAAATTGTAAACTATTTGTAATAGACCACATTTTTATTGTTCCCGTATTCCATCATTCAACATTGTTAGTCACTTTGCATTCAAATGTGGTAATAGAAAAAATATTACCATTTAATGCTTCTTGGGGTTTAACAATCCATAATTCATAATGAACGACTTAGGAGAAAGCGACTATTAATATTGGAGAGAAAGAGAGACAAGGTATGATATTTACTACAATATATGAAAATATGTTATATACCATTTTTTTCTCTATCGTATTCCATATATTTTATGGTTGTTAAAGAACATAGTCATTAAATGGAATATAATATCTATGAATCTATAAGAACAATAATTCATCCATAAATAAAATACTTGAATTTCATCTTAAATAAAATTTTCACTTACCTGAAATGTTTGCTTCTCGAAACTGTAATCTATTTGTAATTGACTACATTCTTATTATTCCCATTTTCCATCATTCAACGTTGCTAGTCCCTTTGCATTTAATTGAGGTAATAGAAACCAATGAACACTGAAATTAACTTGGGTTTTAACACTCCATAAGTCACAATCATTGACTTTCGAGAAATCTACAATTAATATTGGAGAGCAAGAGAGACAAGGTATAACGTTTACTAAAATTGACCAAGCTAAATATTTGAATGGTGTGCAATTCTAGCCTACCTTTTCATATTTTCATATGATTGATATGAAAACATGGCAATACTAACATCTGTGAAAATAAGAAAAATAGAAGAAAATAGTTTTAGATTGATTACAAGGAACACCATTTGTAACTGACTATATTCTTACTATTCACATGTATCGTTCGACACTGCGACATTGTCACTTTGCAATCAAAATTTTTATTTCATCATTTTTCATCACTCAAGATATTAATAGTATCGCAACAAACTGAATTATCTAAGAAAATTGAAAATTAAAATGACTATATTAATCTTAGACTTATTTAGCATATTTACAATGATGACATTATTTAGATGTTCAATTTTTTTTGTGTGACTACACATGAATGAAACTAGCCGAGATCCGTCTTAATCCCAAATCTATCACAATCGAAAGGGATCAAATCTCGTGAAGTTCTCATCAAGTTTTGTACTCAAAAAAGAGGTTTTCACCTTGAGAGATTTGATCCCTTAGCACTCAATATATCTAGGCTTAAGATGGACATATGCTAGTTATATTTGATTTCATAATTGATCTTATGGTTGAAGGATTTCCCCTTTTGAGGGGTCCCTTCTGAAACCGCTTTGATTTCATAAGTTTTCATTATTAGAGAAGAGGTTGATTTAAATTCTAATGTTCTACCCTCTTTCCCTAATCCAGTTGCATTAGATAACAAAATTTAAGAGGAGAATTCATCTTGAAGCAAATTTTCCTAGTGTAGATAAATTTCTTAAGTCCTAATCCTAATAACCAAAAGGGTCTTTAAAAAATTAAATTCTTCTATTTTACTTTCTATAAATCCAAAAATGATAGAAAACAAAATTGAAAAGAAAATGCCATAAAGAACGGAAGAAAAAAAAACCATTGGAAATCATTTATTTATCATCTAGAACAAATTTCATGGTTGTTCTTTTAATCTAACCATTTCACTTGGGATTTGTAGCTAAATTATCTAGAAGACAAGATATAAAATGGACATATTATTTATGCATTCAAGGTTGATCTAACATTATTTTGATGATTTTAAGTTGTTTACTCAATTCCGGAATTTTTTGATAGTAATATTAGTCTAAGGATTCGTAAGACCCTAAGTTTATGGGATTGAAAATAAGGGTTGCCTCTATCCCCCTCAAACCCTAGCTTCATTTTTTAATTTCTTCAAATGCATATAATTAATATTTTGAAGTGATTTAGGATTCCCAAAATATTGAATTTTTTTTTGTCTTGACTAGGGGATTTTTCATTTTTGACCCTAGGAAAGTAGCCCTCTTTTCTATGTATGTTTAGATTATATTGTTGTATATTTTTATGTACTTCATATTGTTTTATTGTTGGGCTATAATTTCACTCATAATTTAGTACCCAAGCAAAAACACCCAAGGACCTTTCATACTAGTGTGTTTCAACACTTCCACATTGCTTGTAAGACACTCCAAATCTATGTGTTTTTATTATTTTATAAATATGGAAGTATGATGCAAGTGGAAATATTTTATTAATGAAAAGTAATAATTTCTTATTGTATTTGAGTAAGTTTTCAAATACTACTTTGTACTTTTCATATACTTATTCATATTATATTTATCACTTGTTTAATTAGCACGTCACCTTACTATGAGGATGAGTCAAACTTTCATAAAGAAATCATGTAGTATAAGAGCATATGCTAGCTTAAGCATAACATAGTTCTTACAACCAATTATTTTATTAATATAACATGGATTCAAACAATAGGACATGGATTTCATGTGTGAAAAGAATAAAGAGGAGGAATAAAGTGTAAAGTATTCCTTTGTTGCACAATATAGGCTTTCTAGGTGTGAAGGATACATGTATGTTATTGAGGTGAATGGTACAAAGCTGGACATTAAATCAAGAAAGTTCATATTCATTGGTTATTCAAAAGAATTCATGGCAAAATCAAGAAAGTTCATATTCATTGGTTATTCAAAAGCATTCATGGCATATATGTTGTGGTTCGAGCATTGACATACCTATTGATAAGACTTGATCTTGAAGGGGGAGAAATATCATGCACATCAACATCAAGAATATATTCTCAAATAAATAGTATAACATATTGTTATTCCATATGAGGATAGTTTTGAACCTAAAGATGAAGATAGGATAGAAGAAGATAGGATAGAACTACCATCATAGGTGGTAAATGCTAAAAATTCCAAAAGTAAGAGGTGAAAGTAAACTTTGTCCTTCACTTACTCAAAAGAAAAAGTAAAAATTTGTAACTTGAGCATGATGGACTAGATGAGTTGTTGAATTTGGGGAGGGTCGTTTGTGAGTGAAAGAGGCCAAAAATGTATATCTATGAGTAGTCTAATTTTAGCTAGTTTTAGCTATGGTATGTATTCCATGGGCGATAATCTAATAAATGTCAATATTCTCTTTGAATGCAAAATGGGGATACTATGGGGATGAATTGAAAGTGTTTAAAAGCATTTATAGGAGTTCTTTGAAGAAAGAAATGTTATTTGTAACTTGTTTCTCAGTAAATGTTCATTAGTGATTTGGGTTATATCTTTATGCATTATTATTTTTTAATTTGCTTTATGTTTTATTTTATTTTTTCCCTTTTTTCCAAAATAATAGAAAATATCCTTACTGATTTGGGTTATAGAAACGGTTTCTATGTTGTTTTTCTTTTTTCTTTTATTTACATTTTGCTTTATTTTTGTTTCTATTTGCGTCGTAGCTCTAAAGGTTCAATATGACTTGGTTATAAGCTTTATATGTTATTCTTGTTTTTATGCTTTCCTTTTCCTTTTATTATTAGCATCGTAGCTCTTGAGATTCAATATATAATATATTCGGAGACACAAGGCAGAATACTTTATACAAAGTTTGGGTCGTAGCTCTAAAGGTTCAATATGACTTGGTTATAAACTTTATACGTTATTTTTGTTTTTATGCTTTCCTTTTCATTTTATTATTAGCAACGTAGCTCTTGAGATTCAATATATACAATATTCGGAGACATAAGGCAGAATACTTTATACAAAGACATTCTGCTGGGGAGAGTGTGTTATTCAAAGAGATTTCTGGCACAAGGCAGAATACTTTATACAAAGAGATTCTGCTGGGCAGAGTACGTTATTCAAATAGATTTCTGCTGGGGAGAGTACGTTATCCAAAGAGATTTCTGCTGGAGGAGAATACGTTATTCAAAGAGATTTCTGCTGGGGGAGTACGTTGTTCAAAGAGGTTTCTGCTGAGATATAGAAAAACACGCTGTTATGGAAGCTGGATTTTCAGGTTGTGCCAGAATGAAGATCCTCGTTTCTGTTTTAATATTATTTATATTTTGGGGTGCGTACTGCACAGAATATTTTCTCACATGCTTGCAAAAACAGTAATATGATACAGTAACCCTTTTGATAATGCAGAGATCGCTGGGAGAGAAATTAGTGATAAACAAACCACTTGTTCGCCGGAACGTGATGACCCTGCTTTGTTTGTAATATTTCGTTTCTGAATCTATGCTTTTCTGTAACCTTTGATATTAATATTTACACAATCTATTATGCAAATGTGTATTGGATTGGATTGAAGATATTGGTGTACAATTGAACGATAAAAACGGATGTTACAGGTGATGGGAGAGGTTAGAAGCGAGGTTGCATTCCTTGTAAGGCTGTGCAGCGCACCGTTACTCCAAAACTGCAGTGCAATCCAAAACGTGGAGACAGTTACTATCCCGTGGTGTGCGAATGAGAAAGCGGCAGCAAAATCTTTAACGCATCATACTACCAATCGCCTCTTATGTAACTGACCGCCACCTTTTACAGAAATCAGAGACCATGGAATGCATGGCTTTCTACTTACCTACATAATTTTTTACGTTTGAAATAACGAATTTTCGTTTATACTATTAATGAATGATACATAACTTTGACGACTAATGGGTCCATTCGTTTTGCTTGACCGTTTTGCTTAATTTATTTTTATTCATGATCTTCCGCTCTAATGAATTTGATTGTGGCGGAATTTTATTGTGGCCTTTTAAGTAACTGGTGAATATCTGAAACCCTCATATTTTCATGGATGCACAAAATTTGAATGCCCAGGGTATTTGTATGAAGTGTACGTTGAGTTTAATGCAATTTTTTTATAATTGTCAAATAAGTAATTCAATATTTTGAATGGGTTTTTGTTTCATGATTAAACATCATGACAAGGTAATAATACTTTTTTAAATATGCTAACTCAAATTTTAGTATTATATTAATAGGTGTTGAATTTAGGCTAATTATAAATTTTGATATGTTTCCAAATTGTAAGATATATTTTTAGCTTTTAGGGGAAAATTTTTTTGGTATGATTTGAGTTTATTAAAGATAAATAAAGTTTTTCAACTAATATGTTAGTTCAAATTTTAATATTATTTTAATAGGTTTTGATTTTATTGGGTGATGATGAGTAAATGATTATTATTAATGTTACATATAGTTTTGATTTAAATATAGTAAATCAAATTTTTAGTAAATTTTAATATTGTGTTCAATGGTTTGAATTATTTTGCAATTTATTGTGAAGATAATTCTTTAAATATTTGATTTTTTAAATTTATAAAATATATTTTCTGTTTTAGCAATAGATTTTTAAACAAATTGCTTATTAGGTTTTTTAACCCATGATATACAGTTCATTAAATATAAATTTTAAATGACTTGTTTAAAATAAAATCTTGAAATAATTTTTCTTATCATTATAAAATGTTATTCGCCTTAATATTTGCATAAAGTAATGATTTAATTATAAATGGTCTATTATACTTT
>APFE031485313.1:7410-64053 GCA_000404065.3 Pinus taeda
CTTGTATGAATGGTTTATATTCTTAATTATAACTTAAAGCACGCAAGTAGGATAAGATAATCAATTAACATTGGAATACCAGTAAGATCTTGGGTAATAACATAGAGCACAACACTCAACCCCTGGGTAGGGCTACGCAAAGGTAGTGTATCGGGTTGTGAAGAGTGGGAAAGTGAGAAAAGAAACCTATGCGTAGGGACAAACCGCGAACCACTTGAACTCATTAGACATATCCAAGGTGTGGAAACCTAGTTCTAGCACCCTCCCATACTACTTCAGGTGAGACTTCAGTCCATGCTCCACGGACTATTGCCAAAAGGGCTCGTAGTACTGGGATTTTTTTGGCTAACTTAACTTTGAACCTAGGTCAGGCCCCACTAAGCCAATAGTCAATGGGGAGCAAGGGTGCTTCTACAACTACTGACAAGGAATCATGGAGAGAGTGCAATACATTCCAAGAGAAGGATAAGAAGCAAGAGGTTTCTAGTGATGGTGACACTTCTAAGAGAGGTGTAGTCCTTAATATAGGGATTGATACAATTGTGGGTACCAAGATTTGGGAAAGAGTTGCGAGAAGTGATGATTTTGATGATGAGCTACTTCCTAGTCTTCGAAGTACCTCCTTCGCTAATAGAGAGTGTTGATTTTTGGTAGATTAGGAGGTACTCCAAGCCCTAGGGTTCATGGTTTGGAGATTGGAGTCCCACGAAAGAAATTTGTGGGATTGGAACCCAATATGTGGGTTTTTCACCCAACCTAGAGGGTTTGAAACTGTGAGGAGTTTTCGACATGTGATGATTTGAGGTGATAGAGGATCCCGAGAGAAACTAGAAGCGATGAAAATCACTCAAATCTGAGTTGTTTGTTATGAGATATGAATTTCTTATTATAGTTGTGGGTTAATATGGAACCTAAGCTAGGTTATCTTGGTGTATTAGAGTGCTACAAGTTATGTTTGTTGACACCACGTGATTTGATACAAAATAAGAAGAGTTGGAGGTCAATTTTAGAATCCAAGAGTGCATCTTCTCATAGGAAATCCATCTCTAAGGTGACCGCAGCTCTAGAACAAGAGGTTAAGTAAGTTTAGAGATTGTTTTTAGGTTCTTTGAGTGACTTGGAAGGTCCATTGAGGAACAAAGAAGTAGCCACATACCTAGAGATGATTTGGGTATCTTGTTAGTGAGGTTTTGGTGTGGTTTTTCTCACTTAAATAGGCCATATATCTGGTTAATGATTTCAAATAGGCCACGAGCCCTTTTTTTCTTGGGACAGGGGGTGAAAAGGGTGTTGGACATCCCAAGTAGTCCACGGACTTTTACAGGTGGACATAAATGCTTTTTGGTGGGTTGGTTTCTTTCCTAGGTTGGCAGAGAGTGTGGGAAGTCCTATTTAGAGAGAGGTCATATCTGAGAAGAAGGCCTAAGCATGAAGGAGGAGTGTTATAGCTATGTTATTGTGGCCCTAACCAGAAATAAAGACCTACAATAGTGTATAACATCCCATGAAGGATAAAACGTTGTGTGTTTTGTTGAAAGTTTCATTTTGAGTTGATGCTAGTTGGATGGTTGTCCTAGTATGGAAATTTGTATTGGGAATCTTGTGATTGGTGGAGGGCAACAAGTAGGTGTCCAAGAGTATCCCTAGAGTACTAGAAAATGAGCACTTAGGAAAAACATGCATTGTCTAAAATTTTGGTAGCCTAAATAGCTCCTTGATGGACAAAGGATGCTAGTAGAAGAGGCAGATTGCAGCTCAAGTTTTGTCCAGCTAGAGGAGAAAATTGTTGGAACCCGTATTCATCATTCGAGAAGTGAAATTTGATGGTGATAGGTGGAAACCTTCCTACCATATTTTAGTCTTCATTGGAGAAGAACAAGACGAATATAGTGGGAAGAATTAATTGAATAGCTGAGGAGCCGCAGTGGACATTTGTGAGTTGTTCACAGATGGCATTGTGAACAACTCAATAGGAGACTTGATGTGTTGATGAATTTATGGACAAATGGTTAATGAGGGAGAAAATTTGATAGTTTTCATTCAATGGATAGATGGACTTAGATGATTGATAGAGGCAGGTGTTGTAGAATGGAAGAAAAGGACTGACAGGTGTAGAGGATATGAAAAATAATATGTGATCGTGTACTACATCATCTAGACCGTTAGATTATCTTGTATTTTGTATTATTCTACTAGTGGAAATTTGAGGGCCATTATCCTTGGTGTGGGCGCCCTAGATTGTTTTATTATATTAGTTGGATTAATATAACGAAGATTCTATTATTGCGCATATTTGTGTAAAAAATTGTGTATATTTTTTTCAATAGTATAGTTATTGTTGTTTATAAATCTGTTGTGCAAAGTAAACTCATTGTGATACTTAGTTTGGTAGCATCAGTGATTCAAGGTTCTATCCTAGAGACCAGTATCATGGAAAAACAACACCCCTTTGCATTTTTGTTCATGGTTTCAAGAAAACCATTTTGCAATGTCAAATAAGATATTAAGTGTTAGGACTAATTTTGATAAACATTTGGTTAAAGGCTATTGACTCCAGTAGCATATCAATGTCAAATGACTATTTCTAGATTTCAAGACTTTCATGGAATGGTCAAAGGAAATTTTTGTCATCATGAAAGAAGACCATGTTAGATACTTTATTGGAGTTGCCAAGAACAACTATAAATTAGATGATTTTAGAAATGGAATGAACAAGTCACGTGCTTGAAGGAAACCCCAGGCTCTGTGTAAATTTCTTCAAATTAATTTTCTACAACTTTCGAGGAGATAATGATCAATATTTTATTAGAATATTTCTTCTAAAATTTCAAGTTGGAAATGAGAAGTTAACCAAGTTTTAAATGGAGCATATTTATGGGATAGATTAGAGAAATGACCCATTTAGAAATATATGTATTAAATCCATAGTGGAATTGAAGACATCAATGTGGACAACATCAATCAAATCTGGAAAAAACATATTACTACTTCAAGGCAACCAATAAATTAGGAGACCAAAAGACACAATAGAACTATATTTTACATTTTCCATCACACATGACACAACATATAATGTATGTCATTGAAGCTCTTGTCAATCGTATGAAAATTTCAGAAATTACTATACCAGCAAAAAGTTATGAAAAAACTCTAGATTATATAATATTCAAATGAGCTAAACAATAGGGAAATATCCATGATGCTTTATGAGTCAAGGTCATGGTTACTAATTTATGTCCACTCTTAGCCTCACAACATGTAGAATTGGTCTCAGAATGACACTTAACATGTTTCCAAATTCAAGGAATAAATTCAACACAATGAAGAACATATGACTATCAAGAGGAGATTTCCCTTTTAACATAAAATGAGCATTCTCATTTGTCATTTTTGGTCCTCTTATCATTTTGTTGCTCATGGTTTTACCCATGTCAATGGAAGTAAATCAATTTAGAATTTGAAATAAAAAAATGTTCCAAGAGGAGGATCATAAACTCTCTAATTTATTATATTTCATATGTTTTTACTTTGCAATTATTACCAAGTGATTTCTAGGACTGGGAAACACTTCAACATCTATTTTATGGTTTAAATATTACGTCTTTGAGACAATTTATTCTATAAGTTTTCTTGGTTGTATTCAAAATAACATGGCTCAAAACTTTAAACAAGCCTTCATGTTTGAATTAATTGGCACATTGTATTCATCTTCTTCTTTGTACCTTGATGTTTTACTCAAAAAAGTTTAGGTAAATTTCAGTTTGAAAGAATTTGGATGAAGTACCTACTCAATTTATTGCACAAGAATTTATGGTGAGAGGGGGATATAACATCAAGAAACATAGATATAGGAATCCATATCAGGTATAACTTTATACATGTAAACTATTGAAGGAAAATAGAAGGCGCTAAAATCAACTGGAGAAATGGTTGCATAACATGTTTTTGACCCAGTAGGAAAGATGTCGGGTAAGAATGAAGGGTCATCTAACCTAAATCGGCTTATTTGAATGAAAGAGGTAACTAAATCAATGGACACAATCGAAATTTGGAAATAAGTGGCATAAAATCCATCAAATAGAGTATTATCCAAGATTCGGTGGCAAGGTATTTGGCAAAAATAACATTTGAGGGATCAGTTGAACATTTCCAGGCATCAAATAATCAAGTCAAAGGATAAGAAAACAATGATAAGTGGTAGAGGCTTTCAGGAAAACATCCAGAATAAAATAATATTCAATATTTTATAGCATTTCCACCTCAAAGAAATTTGAATCCATCTCTAATTATTCAATACAAGCATATTAATACTCAATTCTAGATTTGAATGCAGATCATTGAGGATGTTAAGGATAAATCAACACTCAAAAAGATTAGCTAGAGGATGAAGTATCTCATGAAAATATAGTAGAGATAAATGAGTCAACAATCAAATCCCAATTCCAAGGCTCAAAAAGAGTCAACAGAAGATAATATGGTATCCAATGAAATCAATCCCAAGATTTGACAACATTCAACTTAAGCAACTCCATTTTTTTCGCAAATTATTTGATTTTTTTTTTTTTGATAAAGTATTTGTTTCCTAAAATTAGAGACAATTTTTAAATTATATGATTCTATATACTGGATCATTTGTAATGTAAAAGGGTTGGCCTTTGAGCCTAGAGAGACTATAAAATTTGTAAATCCTAATATTACATAGTTTTTATTCAACGGTTTTTGGCTTCAGTTTATTGACACAACTTGTGTACATGTGAGTGCTACCTATGATTACATAATATCTTATGCATATATTTGAGGTATTATAGGACATATGGAAGGGCCAGGTTGAGTATTATAATTCCTAATATCCTTATGGAAAGTAATGTTCTGTACTGAGTAATTAATTGAACAATGTGTTTGATTGGATTACCCATAAATCATTAAATTGTTACTTCTATACTATATTTATGTATATTTATCTTCACTATAGAGGTTCATATATATGTTTATGATCCTATTAGATATTTGAATATTCAAGGAGGATATTTTATTATTTAATTTCTCCTCCCTTCCTCTATCACCAACGTTCTAGCTATGTTTCTTTGTCATAGTTGAATGTTGTTATTTCATCAAACCTCTACAAGAGGAGTCCTTATTTGTTAAGCATGTATTTGTGACTCATTAGAAACCACCTATAAAAAAACCCTAGATATACCCATTATGCTTCATAGGTTGTTATTCAGTGAAAGTGAACAGTGTTAAAATCTCATAACACTTTAGGAAGCCCCCTCTCGTTTGAGGGCCAGTGTGAACCTAAAGTTGGTTGAGTTGGTTTCTCGGTGCAATTTCACAGCCAAAAACTTCCTTCCAAAAGTAGATACAATAGGACCATGTTGAGAGTGTTGGATTCTTCCAACATGTAAGGGGATATCCCTTATGTGAAGTCCCAATTAGACCTCACACCCTTTGGTGTAGGTGTTATAGGACAAATTGACTTCCTAATCAACTCAGAGGAGAAAGACAAGATGACTGAAAGAATGACCACAGTTGCAGGCCCAGAATCCACACTAACACTCTCTGTACACTGACAACCTACTTTATAAATCTTGTTTACAAGCATAAAGGAGTGTTAGTCAACCCGCTAACTCCTGTTGTTAGACCAGGGGGAGCGTTAGTGAACCTTAGTGATGCTTAAGTGGTTATGCCAACGAATCTTCCATTAAATATCTATATATTATTTCCCTAAATTTGTGCAAGAAAAGCATGAAAACTCCAAAAATCAAGATATTTGGAGAAATTATATTCCAAGAATGAAGGCAAATGGGAAAAATCTTGTAAACAAGGTAGGTTCATGGTTTTTGCCCAAATGAACTACACGTGGAGACTGGCAGCCCTAATTTGATTGATATATAAGAAACAAGAGGACCATTGCAAAGGGGTCATAGCATTTAGAAGGATAGTACATGGTGTTGTTGTTATATTGTCATATTCTTGAAGGAGCTAGCTGAAAGAAGGAGAGAGAGAGAGAGGAAGAAGGGATAAGGAAGACTGATACAATAGGGTTGTTGTAATCACTCTTCTATTCTGAATATAGGACTGTGGTTTTGTTCGCTACTCCAAAGTGTCGGTGATATTGTGCATTTATTTGTTCATTCTAATGCTTGTTTTGCTGAGTAGATAAGTTATACATTTATACATGTTTGTTATGGATTCATGCATTAATTGTCAGAAGTGTATGATGTGATTGGTTTGCTTTGTTATTTTGTGTAGGAATCATCTTGGAGCCGGTTAGGAGGAGTTCTTCTTACCGCATGGAGATCGCCAAGCAAATCTAGAAAGAACCAAAGGTGATCCTCTTTCCATACTCCTTCTATATATGCATGATAGATGAACGTGTGTGTAACAGGTAGCTTTTGCAGATAACCTTACGGTCTATCGAAGGTCCCGGGAAGACTTTCGAGGGTAGCTTTCATCCATTGCATTTTACCCCATAGCAGAACTGATGACTCTGCTGGGGACTATACATTTAGTCCCCGGTTATCCAAACTCCTCTCAGATCTCTTCTCTCTTCTATGAGCTTCCTGCTTCTTCATATCCTTCTCTGATCCACCATCTAACTTGTTGCATCTTGCAAAGTTGCCTTCTCTTTAGAAATTGATCCCAAAAGCCCACTTTTTGAGCTCTTTCCCTCACTAACGCAGGTTGCTGGTCTATAGAGAGCTTTATAAAGCTCTTTGACTATGCACAGGGAGCGTTAGTGGCCAAACTAAAGCTTTGTTTACACATAGACATAGTGTTAGTGACTCATTTCCATGTTTTTCAAGAGATTTTGTGGACCAAAAGGGGGGGGGCGAAACTTGTCCCAAGGGCTAAATTAAGATCTGCAACAATATCATGCTAACAAATTTGGTGTCTTAAAATCTATTTTTTAAGAAAATGCTTTAGTTTTTCTCTCATAAAAGAAATTTTTGTTGAAAGAAAAGCTGATAAACTGTATATCCCCTTCTGTCGAAATAGTTGTAGGCTGCTTTGTTTTGGTTCAATAGTTCTTAGGGAATATTGAGAAAAAGAACTTTCAGTTATGCAAAGTGTTGAATGACTTTAGATGCAGTGATGAATACATGAATATGTGAAATAATACGTGTAGAATAAGACTAGTTTGCATAAGAAATTGCAAAAAAGAAATTAAAGCATTGTTCTGCATGGTTTATTGAGTCGAGAGTCTCATCATATTCATACGTCAAAACCCCCTCCGAAAAAAAATAAGAAAGTACACTAAAATTTACACTAAAATCAATCAGATATTATTTTTTAGAGAAAACCAACATTAGATAGATTAGGACCTTGGGATAAGAGAGTGAGTTAACTACCCAAGGTTTCAAATCAAACTAGTGTCGTCAAAGAGTGAAAAATCCTTTTGCACTCATATTACCAAGACCACTCCACTCACAATGAAGTGAAATACGAGACAACATTGGATTGTAATCGAAGGTATCCATCCTTCTTTTACAACTCCTTTGGGCATTCTGTGTAATGGAGGTCCCTTCGGGGATTTGGGAACTGATTCGGAGACTCATGTATCCTGCCCACAGAGCATGTTGTCTACAACTATGGCCCCCCTGGTAATGTATGTGATTTGAGGTATCTCTGGTGGCCAATACTTCTAGGTACTTAACTAAGGTGAATGGGACGGGATGTCCTGGTACCTCAAATGGACAGACCTACTTTGTCTTCATTTTTTGGGAGGGTTCTCGTCTTCACGAGAGTACTTGGCCCCTCAATCCGAGGTTCGAGCAAAGCTCAAAAATAACCGTAACTCTACATTTGGCCATCCTTCTCCGTTAATCATTGAGAGCCTAGGTTTCATCTGTAGTAATTGGTGTTTATCAGACAAGGTAATTTCACTTTGTTTGTTGATTCTCATTTTTAGTGTATTTTTTCCTTTTAGGTACCTGAGTGCTATCATTTTTGAGACTTAAAGAATATCACCTTAAAATTTATCTGATAAAATTTACCAGTCGTTGTGGCTACATCTGGCCCTCACCATCAATCCAGATGGTTGTTAGGACTTCCTCCACTATCTGTGGAGGATCTGTCGAGATCCGCTGACTCTGATTCCTCATCTTCGAGGAATTAGTCTCCTAAATCGCACATGGGGTCTAACCGATGATTCTGAATTACCAGAGGATTGCTTTACAGAATTATTTCTTCCTCATTTTAACACTCACAAATCTGTCGCACCTTGTAGTTACTCCCATAGTACCAGTATTTTCTTCTTCAGTAGGTGGAACTTTCCCATCTATACAATCGATGCCACAAGGGTCGTGGAATTATAGAGACATTGTTGGTCCTCTACCACCTCCCCAGTTGACGGTCATTACAACATAGGTAATGTGGAACCCTGCAACCCCGTTTGCCCTAGGTACTATAACTCACATAACATCCTCTATCAGTGGAACCCAGCAAATGCCAGGTTCCACTCCTATGGTGCACCAAAGCATACCTTCGGCTAGTGCCACATATATTGCTCCATACAACACTTAATGCGACACTATGGGTGCAGTCCCAGTTTACTAAAACCAAGGTCAGCCGCCAATGTCTAGTTATAACCCCCAGATTCAAACATCTGGGACGGTTCCCAATATGCACATGGCTGCAAGGAATGTCACAGTTCCCCCGTCCTTCTCAAGCATGCATGGACAGTCACTGATTGACATGAGTGTACCCTCAGTCAATCAAAGCCATACAATTAGTTCTATGTCAGTTGGGAATCCACAAGGGATTCCCATCCAAACCATGGGGGCACCCTACTCACAAGCTCAGATGAGTCAAGGGGGCACCGCTTATACTGGGGGAAACTTCATACCCCAGTATCAAAATCCTCATGGTAATCCACTTTACAACACCATACCCCAAAGAAACTACTACACCACGCAGCCCACGTACACCATGGGGTACCAAATGATGGGAGGAGCATAGAGCTCCTCAAGTCATCCGTCATCACAATGGTCCATGTCGGGGGCACCCAACAATTTTCCTTTTTTGGCAACATTGGACATCCCCAACTTATACAAGTTGACTAACGACCCCATCTACCATAACCTACAATGGCCACCGATCCCGCATAAAATACCGTCAGAAATTCCTAAGTTCGATGGAAAACAAGGGGAGGATCCAGGCACTCATGTCACCACTTACCATCTATGGTGTGTTTCTAACTCCATGGTGGATGATAGTGTCCAGTTGCATCTTTTTCCCTGCACCCTCACTGGAAATGCTGCAAAGTGGTATATTGAGCTACCACGTGTGTCAATGAATACCTTTGACGCTTTAGCGATGGAGTTCCTAAAGCACTTTCAGTTACCTATCCATTATGAGACAAGGATGGAGTTCCTTACTTCATTTTGTCAGGATACTACCACCCACATCTCCGATCATATCCATGAATGGAGACGTAGGCAGAGGTTAGTGAAAGATCCCATCCCTGATTTTCTCTTAACAGGCTGGTTTTGTAAGTCGCTACTCCCTCAAATCACTAGAGATGTCACTCTAGGTGGTGCAATCATAGAGGACCAATCCATACATCATGTTGAGCATTTAGATTTGATCTATTCACAGTCCGACACTCTCTACGACATTATCCCCTATGCTCTCGGTAACCCCAATCCTCCCACCACTCAGCACCCTGGAGCGCATGCCGATGGGATCGTTGGTGCAACCTCCACGAGCGCTGTAAAACAACTCAGTGGGTCCATTGCCAAGTTGGCAGTGGAACCCTCTACCAAAATGATTATTCTTCCTGCCACTGCGATCAAATCTGTGCAGTCTACATAGAAATCTAGTGGCAAGAAAAAGAAGAATAAGAAAAAGACTACTCCTTCTGAGGAGCAATCATCTAAGCAACCCAACCCAAAATAGAAGGCTGCTGCACCTACTGATGGGGAAAAGGATAAAGGCACCAACTATTTGTGCAAACTTTGTCTTGAAGAACACGTAACCTGGCATTGTCCACGTCTTCAAGAATGTGTGGATTACCTTTCCAAGAAATATTCTGGTAAGGCATCTGTTGTCCTTAGAAATCCTTTTCCTAATCAACCGCAGCAAAATCTCGTTTCCAACCAACCGCAACCCATGTCAGGGGATAGTGACAGTTCACAACACCCTTCAGCTGGTGAAGGAAGTTCCACTATTTACACATTTGAAATGGTAGAACTAACAACCAAAGCCAAATCTTATGAAGCTCCTGTCGCTCCAGTAGCAGAATCATCTGTTATATACCTAGGGGGGATAATATGAGGTACCAAGGGAAGTACCTAAGGTAATAATGTAATAAGGGGATGGGCCATAGTAATAAATAAGGTGGTTAACCCATATAATTTAAGGGACCACAAGTAGTTAAGGCCCATGGTATAAGCTCGATGGTATGAGGGAACCATGGCAATGGCCCATGGTATTGTATGTATGAGGCCTATATAGAGGCTAGAGACTCCACATCAAGGAATTGTCAGGGATTATTATATGTACATGCATATGGCTCGTGGAGTGTTCTCCTTCCTTAAGGAGTGAATGTATGGTGTTTCCCTACATTAAGGGTTTTGATATCAATAAATAAGCATTTATATCTATTTCGATCTTGTTATTATTGGGTATATTTGTTATTTCTCATATATTCTAGGTTAGATATATAACAAGTGGTATCTGAGCTATAACAAGTGGTATCAGAGCTATATTTTCATATCAGAGCTATACCAAGTGGTATTAGAGCTATAACAAGTGGTATCAGAGCACTTTCTTGGGCAAAAAAGTGGAGAATTGTTTCGATCTTGTTATAGCTTAGATACTTCTTGTTATAGATCTAACCCAGAATATATGAGAAATAACAAATATACCCAATAATAACAAGATCGAAATAGATAGAAATGCTTCTTTATTGATATCAAAACCATTAAGCTAGGGCAACACCAGACATTCACTCCTTAAGGAATGAGAACACTCCACAAGCCATATGCATGTACATACAATAATCCTTGACAATTCCTTGACGTGGAGTCTCTAGCCTCTATATAGGCCTCATACATACAATACCATGGGTCATTACCATGGTTCCCTCATACCATTGAACTAATACCATGGGCCTTAATTACTTGTGGTCATTTACATGATATGGGTTAACCACCTTATTTATTACTATGGCCCATCGCCTTATTACATTATTACCTTGGGTACCTCCCTTGGTACCCCATATTATCCCCCCTAGGTATATAACATTCCACCCCCCTTAGCATGTTTCATCCCCGAAGCATGGGAAGAACACAAATAATAAGATCTACTTAAAAGAGTAGTCCACTGCTACCATGCATGTGCATCTAGCCATCCAAGAGAAAGGTGAACCCTCGATTTCGCTGGTGCCTCGCTTGCTTGAGATGGGAGTTGACCGGGGTAGCTCTTCTGTGTTGATGTGTAGTAGGTGGATCTTCGCTCCTCTCTATCTATCCTGCGGGGGTTGTTGTCCTTGTGGCTAATTGGTTGCCATCTTGATGGTTGTCTTGCGGGGTGATGTGAGTGATGATATGTTGAAGTTTTAACCCACGACGTCTTTTTCTTTAATTCACCCCTTACTGGAGCCTAACTGTTATGTTGTGGTGCCTGCTGTGGTGTCTTATCTTCCAATATTACGTCAAACATTGAGCCCTCCTCAGATGTATCATCACCTATAACCTTTTCTGCTTCTGCCTCTATTTGTGTTTGATTGTCGATCATCACTGGCTCATCATCTAATATGTCAGACCTTGAAACATCTTCTGCTTCAGCCTCCTTGGACTCTACCTATTTAGTAATGGAAATATCCTGTAATGTAATTTTCTTCTTTTTATACGAGACCTTCAGGAATTTCTTCTACACATTAATATTGATAGTACCCACTGATTCCATCCATGGGTATCCCAAAACAACATCCATATTATCCATCTCTGAAGTATAAAAATCACCATGCAACACATACTTATCCATATAAATCTTCAAATCTTATACATTTGAACATACTCATCATCTACCTGTGTGTTTTCAATGTGTTTTGCTAGAACTTGCAATTTTTTTTCCAAATTAACATTGATAAAATTATGCTTGCAACTAGGATTTATAGAAACAATGATCCTCTTTTTTTGAATCAATCCATGAACCTGCAATAAGGATATACCAGTAGGAAATAGCCCCACATGTTTCTCCTTATCTTGCTTTCTAGCATGAGACCATCTGTCTAAAAATAATTTTTCAAATTCCTTATCGGGCAGGTTGGAACACTTCTTTTGGTTAAGTAATCCCCACCATGTGGCTACCTCATCTTCAAAATTAAACACTACAAAAGTTCTCCAATTATGTGCCCATAATGACTTGTGTTTTTTTATGTATTCTTCAATAGTAGGACACATATTTTTTCCTGTAAAAAGAACCACCATGAAGAGGGTTTTGAAAAAATTCACTTACTTGGAGAATATTTGAAATTGTCACAGTTCTGTTAATATTGCTCAGAATCCCTATTATAACCTGTTTTCAGAAATGGAACAATCATTCTACATCTGCCCATGTGATATAAATCTTGATCCAGACACTGAATTTCAAATCTCTGCTGCAACTCTCCCGCCGTCACCAAAATTTCTGCAAAAAAGAGATGAATTTAAATCAATGATATCTCTCTCATCCGGACTCTGATTCAACTGATGTTTTTTTTTTTTTTTTTAAATCGGGTATTTTTTCACAAAGAATTCAGATCTACAATTATATTTTGTAGATATTGCACCAAGACGTCTATATCTGCGCCGCAAACTTGTTGCCCTGAAAAATTGTCTGCAACCCCACTGATTTTTAAATCAGTGATATTGCCTTCATCCGGACTTCGATTCGACTGATTTTTCTTTTGAAATCGGGTATTTTTTCACATAGTATCCAGATATACAATTAGATTTTGCATATCTTACACCAAATTGTACAAATCTGATTTGCAAACTCGCCGCCCCCGAAATCGTGCACAAAATTAAAAAATAAAAATAAAAAATAAAAAAAAAACTCCACTTTTTTGCTCAAAAAAGTGCTCTGATACCACTTGTTATAAATCTAAACCAGAAATATATGATAATAACAATTATACCCAAGAAATAAGAAGATAGAAATAGATAGAAATGATTCACTTTATTGATCAAACCCTTAAGGTAGGGCCACACCATACATTCACTCCTTAAGGAAGGAGAACACTCCACAAGCCATATGCATGTACATACAATAATCCTTGACTTCCCTCCATGTGGAGTCTCTAGCCTCTATATAGGCCTCATACATACAATACCATGGATCATTACCATGGTTCCCTTATACCATTGAACTAATACCATGGGCCCATTACATTATTACTAACTACTTGTGGTCCCTTACATGCTATGGGTTAACCACCTTATTTATTACTCTGGCCCATCCCATTATTACATCATTATCTTGGGTACCTCCCTTTGTACCCCATATTATCCCCCCTAGGTATATAACATCATCCATAGGTCAAAACCCATCGCCACCCAATGATTTGTGAATCGGAAGGTTGGTTGAGGACTTTGTAATTCGGCCCCCCAAGGGGGCACTTTGATGCACAACGCACAAAACATTTTCACGTGCCACCGAACACTACAACATCGTAGAGGATTTGGCGCAACCACCATTGGCTATGTCGGCGCTCAAAGTATTACAAACATGCCCCAAGCAAAGGAAAGCTTTGCTTTCGGCCTTCTTATCGACTTCAACACTCTATCTAGGAAGATAACCCAGAAACACATTCAGTGCCTTGGTGCTTGTAGACATTAGTGGTAGGTTACCTTGTGCTTAATCACAAGTTTTTATCATTGGCTCCTAGTTAAGTGATTCTACGAGTGTTCGACGATAAAAAATATTTCACACTCGCTAGTTTTCACTGTGCATCTTGGAGACCATCACCATTATCGTTGGCCTTCCTTGCATCTGTTAACAGTCTCCATTACTGGCTGGTAATCAGATGATTTCATGCATGTTCGATGTCAACTCATTTTATCACATGTACCAATCTATGTTGTTCGGTGAAGCAGGAATCAAGACCTTGGGTAGAGGCTTGCATCATTTATCTTTGTTTCCTCTCCTAAGCTGCGATATTGTTTTTTGAAGGTAGCCATTTCAGGATAATCTATTATGACACTGGATCTGCATTGTGCCATATTGGCGGCCAGCGTTGTTATATCTCTGAGGAGAAAGTTATTTTAGCAGTTCATATATATGTACTTTTGTTGTATCAGGTTTAACTTATCACCCAAAACTTCTCTCTCTCTCTACAAAGATTTTGACGGGAAACTCTAGTATTTTTATAAAGTATTTCGGCCATCGTCTCTGCCTCTGATCTCATACTTTAGGGGGCATCTGTTATAGGACAAATTGACCTCCTAATCAACTCAGAGGAGAAAGACAAGATGACTGAAAGAATGACCACAGTTACAGGCCCAGAATCCACACTAACGATCTCTGTACACTGACAACCTGCTTTATAAAGCTTGTTTACAAGCATAAAGGAGTGTTAGTCAACCTGCTAACTCCTATTGTTAGACCAGGGGGAGCGTTAGCGAAATTTAGTGATGCTCAAGTGGTTATGCAAATGAATCTGCCATTAAATATCAAGATATTATTTCCCTAAATTTGTGCAAGAAAAACATGGAAACTCCAAAAATCAAGATATTTGGAGAAATTCTATTCCGAGAATGAAGGAAAATGGGAAAAAGCTTGTAAACAAGGTAGGTTCATGGTTTTTTCCCAAATGAACTATAGGTGGAGCTTGGCAGCCCTAATTCGATTGCTATATAAGAAATGAGAGGGCCATTGCAAACGGTCAGAGCATTTAGAAGGATAGTACATGGTGCTGTTGTGATATTGTCATATTCTTGAAGGAGCTAGTTGAAAGAAGGAGAGAGAGAGAGGAAGAAGGGATAAGGAAGGCTGATACAACAGGGTTGTTGTAAACACTCTTCTATTCTAAATATAGGACTGCGGTTGTGTTCCCTAATCCAAAGTGTCAGTGATATTGTGCATTTATTTGTTCATTCCGATTCCTGTTGTGTTGAGTAGATAAGTTATACATTTATACATGTTTTTTATGGATTCATGCATTAATTGTTAGAAGTGTATGCTGTGATTGGTTTGCTTTGTTCTTTTGTGTAGGAATCGTCTTGGAGCCGGTTAGGAGGAGTTCTTCTTACTCCATGGAGGTCCACAAGTGAATCTAGAAAGAACCAAAGGTGATCCTCTTTCCATACTCTTTCAATATATGCATGATAGATGAACATGTGTGTAACAGGTAGCTTTTGAAGATAACCTTACAGTCTGTCAAAGGTCCCAGGAAGACTTTCAAGGGTAGTTTTCATCCCGTGCACTTTACCCCATAGCAGTAGGAGTCCCATCTACCTATATGGTCCAGCCACCATTGGAAAGGCTTCAAAGATATGCCTTGGTTACAATCACACACAAGAGATCGCAACACCTCTTTGGGTAGCATGTATGTAAGCTTTGTGAGATGCCTAATGTAAGGTGCATGAGGGAACTTCCATGGCTGGTAAAGAAAAATGAGCCTCCAGTTAGAAGGATAATAGTACTATCCTAAAGGGGGGCCTAGAAACGAAGATAAAGGCTTGTTAATTAGTTGTAGATTATTCAACATAATAAATAACATCATGAAAGCATAACAACACTTATTCAAAAAATAACCAAAACTAAGCAATTAAATAGTTCATTAAACTTAGTTTGTAATTAAACCAACATATATCGAAAAAATAACAAGAATAGTCCTACTATATCTACGATACATGTATGAAGAAGTGTCGGCTCATAGATCTTCTAATTATGAATGAAAGATATTGAGTACATTTTTACATAGATAAAACACTAGATCTAGCAGTGGAATATGGAGTCACAAATTGCTTCTCTAAAGAATGATTATCTCCTATGCACTACAAGAGAAGCCAAGGCAGGACTCCAAGAATCCATGCCCTTAGCTTGAGTTATGAGAAACTATTTATATCTAATGATAGTAACCTTTGAGATTCCTCATCGCTATTCAACTTCTATGACTATTCATATTCTATACATGACCCTTTACATTCCATATGTCACTATTAACATTTCCCATGTTTCTCTTGGACATATTACATAGCATTTACTACAAAAGAATAATTACATATGAGACAACGGCTATGTAATACAAAACTGATAATAGGACAAACTGTTATCAAATTGACAAATAATTTTCTTTCTCATGGATCTCATTGGATTTGTATGTGTTCCATGCTCTGAACTCCATGGAGATGACTTTGAACTGAACTAGAAACTCCCCTACATAACACATATTCATCTCTAGTTCGTTCATCAATATGGTCTTGAAGCTTGACTGCACATTATTCAATATTCATGATAGTTTCACATGAGATTTGACTGGTGCAATGGCATATTTCAAGATATTGTCTTTGGTGATCTCCAAGCCTTCCTCCTCCAATGCTTTCTTGATCTATTCTATGTACTGCCTAATCTCCTAGAAGATTATTTCCCTGCCTCTGATTTCCTCAAGAAATCCTATTGAGGGCATCCTCCTCAAAGAGTCTGATTTATAAGGTGTTCATCTATCCTTTCTATCTTTTTGTGAGCTATTTTCATAACATTTGGTATCAGAGCTTTGGATTCTAGGGTTTTCGCTGCTCTAAATAGGTCATCATGGCCTTTTCGCTATAACGTTTTTTCCGTGATGTTTCAGAAGCTCAAAAGAAATCCTAGTTGAGATGAAATCTTGTTGAACCTCGGGTCTTCATTTCAGATATTTTCTCACTATATTTTCAGCGATATGATTTAAGGAAGTTAGGGTTTTTGAAAGCTCCAAAATTTCATCTAAAATAGGCCATCATGGAAGTTTCGCAATAACTTGTTCGCTACGAGGTTTTAGAAGCTAAAAAGAAAATCCATTTGAGAAGGTGGTTTGAACCTCGGGTCAAAATTTAATATCTTGTCTCACTATATTTAAGGATATATGATCTGAAGAAGTTAGATTTTTTGTAAGCTCCCAAATTACATCTTAAAAAAGTGACCTTGGGAAAATTGTCATAACTTTCTCTTTGAGCATCAGATTGAAATTTATTCAGAAGTCATAGAAAGAGGACAGATTATAGTTTCCTATTTATATTTTTCATATCCAAAGGTAAAAATAGTGACACATGGCACTTCATACAAGTTCACTTTCTGAAAAGGTATATAATCAGGTCATCTTGGGAGATTGTGCATAAATATTTCTGGAGAATCCAATTTCGATCTGACTAGTGGCATTGGAAAGAGGACATAGAGGGCTACTGTAGATCGCAATTTTAGAACTGGAAAATCTAAAATTACAGAGTTACAGTTGTTTCAAGATCGAGCTCCTAAAATCATGTATAAGCGAGATGAGGAACTTTGATGGAAAGGATCCGGTAAATTAGATACTATAGATGGAGAAATATTTTGATTTACATGGTGTACCACTGTTAGAAAAGGCACATATTGCATCTAATTATTTAGAGCCGAAGCAATTTTTATGGTATAAAGGGCTTTGTTCTCGTAAACCACTTGTCACGTGGTCAATTTTCATAGAGGAAATGATAGCACATTATGAGGACACAAAGAGAAACATCTTCTTTAGCTAATTGATAAATCTAAAAAAAATGGTTCAATGGCAAAGCACATTGAGGACTTCCAAAATTGAATATAAGGGTAAATGATATTTCAGAGAAGCAAAGGATTGATGTCTTCATAAGGAATTTAAAGGATAACATTCAACATGAGGTTTGTCTTTGGGAACTTGATTCATTGGAGAAGGAAATTCAGGTTGGCAAGAAAAATTGAAAGCGAAATTATGGAAACAAGGAATCCCACCATTCATGACTATAATTATGGAAGTGTTTTTTCTTGTAGTCTTCCACAACCTATAAGGTTTACACCACAATAATTGGAAGAAAAAAGAGAAAAAGGGCTTTGTTACAATTGTGATAGAAAATACACTAAAGGCCATAAGTGTGCTGAGAAGAAATTATTTTACATAGATTATGAAGAGGAGGAAGAAAAGGATCAAGAAACATCAGAAGAAGAGGATATACACCAGGAACCAACCCCAGAGAAAGAATAAATGAATCTGACCATATCTTATAAAGCATTGGCAAGAATTACCACTCCTAAAACACTCAAGATAGAAGGACATATCAAGAAGAATAAGGTTCATGCAATGAAATATCAGGAAGAAAGGTATCAAGAAACATTAAAAGCAAAGGATACTCACCAGGAACCAACCCTAGAGAAAGAAGAAATGAATCCAACCATATCTTGTAATGCATTGGTTGGAACTACCACTCCTCAAACTATAAAGATAGAAGGACATATCAAGAAGAAAAAGGTAATAGTGTTGATTGATTCGAGTAGTACCCATAATTTTATTCATTGTAAGATAGCCAAGGAATTGAATTCCTTCCTATATCCAACACTAGAGTGTCAAGTGACGACTTTAAGTGGAGGAACCATAAATTTCTCTGGAAAGTGCCATAATATCAAGTTATCCATGGGAGAATATGTATTTAATAGCCCAATGCTTTCCATTCCAATGGATGGTGCTAATGTTGTACTAGGAGTCCAATGGCTACAATCCTTGGGTACAATGGATTTTAATTTTCAAGAACTTTTCACGAAAGTTTCTTTGGAAGGTAAGGAATTTGAATTAAGGGGTATCATAGGGAAACCAAGAAAGGTAATCAGATCTAACGGAATGACAAAGCTTCTGAAGAAAGAACAATGAGGCGTAATTGCACAATTATATTTGCTAATGGTTCCCACATCGAAATCATCTATTTTTCCATATCTCCAAAAATTCATGGACAATCATTCCAAGGTATTTGAGACTCCCAAAGGTCTCCCATGTATTCATGATCATGATCATGCTATTCATTTGATTCCTCCAAACATCAGGCCTTATAGATATCCATATGCCCAAAGGAGTGAAATTGAACATATGGTTGCAGAAATGGTATAGGTTGGTATAGTTATCCAACCAAATTTGATAAACAAAGCAAGGTATGAATGAAAGAGTGGCAAAGAAAGGTGGAAACTCATTCAAAAGTTGTCGAAGATCCCACTTCCAACAATATTTCCAGAAATTGACAAGGAAGGAAAAATCATATTGAAACCTGAAGCATTCACAGAACCAAGAAGTCGACAAGTACGAAATCGATCAATTTCAGAGAATCTCATCAAGTGGAAGAACTTACCCGTTGAAGATTCCACATGGAAGGATGAGAATTTTACACAAAAGCATCAAGAAGTACTCAAGTGTTGAGGAAAACACTTTTTGAAGGAGAGGGGCATGTTAGGTCCCTATACTACTAGTGCAATCCCTTACTGTTATTGGTACAACCCCTTTATTATATTGTTGTGCCCATATAGTCCCCATATTGTTATTATTGTTCCCCATAGAAGCCCACTATTGTTATTATTATGCCCTTACATTATTATTGTTGTGTCGGCTCTGATTATATTATGACCCCTTAGACTTCTATGTATAGAAAGGAGGTCTTGTCATTTGTATCATCTAAGAATTGTTCATTTGTGTAATGTAAAGGAGGTTGCCCCCTCGAATATTCTGATTTATAAGGAATTCATCTATCTTTTTTATCTTTTTGTGAGCTAGTTTCATAACAGATTTAATTGACATTGAATTATTTGTTGTTGATTGTTTCTAGTGTATTCCACATATTGTTGATTTTCCATTTCATTAGATATAGCAGCATTATTTAGATTTAGAACATATCTGAGGTCAACATCATTTATTTGAGAAACAACAAGCTCAGGTTGAGATTGATAATTAGCAGTATTTGCAATTTTAATTTGTGGAAGATCGACATTGGCATTCTGAGCAATTGAATTTTCAACGATAATATAAATGCCTTCTGGTTCTTTATAAAAAATAGAAATACAAGGAATAGATATTAAATGTTTGAACCATCCTATTAGTTGAAATTTAGAAGGTAAATATTTGGAATGAAATTGCATACAAATTAGTTCGAATTTAATCAAGAAATTGTCCAAAGAGTCACCTTTCATCCTATGCACTTCTTCCAATTGATCACAAATCTTCTCATAGTCATATTCCTAGAAAATGTGAAGGAAAATATTTGAAAATTCATCCTAGATATGTATATATCTAATTGGAAAGGATCGACACAAGTCTTTATCTTGATCTATTGGCGTAAGAGTGAAGATCCTACAAATAACACCTTCGTCAATATTGAAATTATTACAATTTAAAATAACCTAAAGGATATTATCAAAAGCAAAAGTCTTACCATCAAATTTGATCTTACACAGAGTCTCAACTTACCTTTATTAGGGTGGAAGTTGGTGGAAGCCCGATAAAGAAACTCCAATGTGATCTTTTAAGTGGAGCCATAGTAATAAGATAAAATCTTAAAACAACAAAAACTTCAAAGAAATAATTTACTACGACCCTCCTTCTAGCGCCAAAAATGTTGATCGCCGAAAGCAACCTCATCAACATGTGACATAGACCACTTGGTTAGACCCCTAACTAAGCCCTTATCCATTTGATGTAGTGGTTCTAACTGGTTCAATTGGGTCCAGTTACCCTTTCCCTCTCCCTGTTGGCTTATAATATCTATTATTTACCAATAAAAAGAGAAAAAATAGATTTTCCTTCTTGTTGTGCACATGCAAGCAAGAAAATCCTTAAGCTGAATTCATGGCTCAGCCAAGCCATAACTAAGTTCTGCCCCTATGTGAGGGGAATTCTAGAAAGCATATTTAAATCAAAATGTAGATCTACTCTAATGTGCAAGCAAAAAGCTAATTATATCTCAAATTGGAAAAGAATAACCTTCTCTCAATTTGAGATCAGAGGAACTAAATAACCAGGAGAAGAGGATTGTTTGTATGATTGAATTTGTTATATAATTTTCATTAATTAAAACAAGCAGTACATTTAATTAATGAAAGAGAAAACAAAATGGGAATGTATGTAAACAATAAATAGTTATTTCATAATACATTCCCATTTCAATGAATTTGTATTAATTCTAATTATGTTATGCTCCTCAGATATAGCTCTTACATAGATTCAATAACATATAGAAATTCAAGTAAGATAATTGCTTAATATCAAAGAGAAATACATTATTTATAAAAAAAATTAATTAGAGAAATTCTGGCAATAACAGATTAACGTGCAATCCAAACAAGAGTGCATTGGAATGAAAATTTATTAAAATCATCTGAGAAATTCATTACAAATTTTGCAATCCATGAGCAGCTTCAAATCCCTAAAGAAATAGTTGACATTAGTGCAAAACAATCTTCTCTTTCAGGGCTCAAAATGCTCCATCTCTCCATGATTCAACTTACAGTACACTACAAAAGTGCAAATGCACTACAAGATAAATAATAGAATTTCCCCTTAATCACTTAAAATCTGAATTATTCCCCTCACCCAAAAACTAATAACCCCTTACAAAATTCCTTCATAATTCCCTAGTTCCAGAGAAGAGGAACCCCTTCCCCCTTCTCAAATCCTATATTTATTCATTTACAAGAATCTCCAAAATGAAGAGTTATTAGGAGAAGTTTTTTAGATCTCATTTAGAGCTATGAATTGTCCATATTCTACCTTGTTTTCCCCTTGAAATTTTTCAAAAACTTATTTTCTTCATCTTTCCAACTGCTCTCCTCGCAAAAAACCAATCAAGAATAAATTAAATTGCAAATCAAAACTAGAATTACAAAATATGGGAAAAGCAAACTTCTCTAATCAAAATCCAATTAAATAAATAAAATAAAAATAAAATTGAGCTTCCCATTGATCCCAATAAAGATATTTTTGGTCAAAGAGGATAGAATTGAATGGATTTGCAATAGTAGGCACTTTGGGCAAATGAAAATACAAAACGAAACTCAACAAATTAGTTTTCATTGCGAATTTGGAGCTTGATTTTCTGCTAATTTTTAGGCATAATTAATGGCCAAATCAGGTCATGACACCACCTCAAAAATATTCTCCATGATTTTATCTTTCTAACGAGCTATTCTGGGCATCATTTGTCCAAGTAAAACTCAACTTATGAGCCTCCAATGTTGAAGTGTAAACATTGTTACAATTCTAGAAAAATGCTTGGCGAGGACAAAATTAGGCATTTTACTTAGAAAAATCCTATTCTAAACTAAATTATTAATTATTAATTAACTAAATAACTAAAATTAATTAATTATCATTATTACATTAATTAAATATATACAAATTAATTACAATTATCAAATTAAATTATAATTTCAAATGATTAATTAAACTAATTAAAATATACAAATTAATTTAATTATTAAAAAAAATCATAATAGAAATGGTGTTAATGGTTTAGGGGTTGTTGGATCCATTTTAATGGGTCTTGATATGGTATATGGGAGGCATAAGGGAATTAAAGAGGGAGTTATAAGGGATATAAAGGAGCGCATGGGAGTTACAAGGACAAGGGAATGGGAGATATAAGGAGGAGGATTTCAGGGGTGAATTAAAAAGGGAGTTTCAATATGGAAGGATTTCAGGGGTATCAAGGAGTGGAGTGACAAGAAGTATTTCGGAGCTTGGAGGAATAAGGGTCTTAGAGAGATTTAATAAAAAGTTACGAGAAGTGAGGCAATCGAGGTGAGGAGAGGGCCACGTGGAGTGGGACCCTCTCTCCATAAATTACTGCTCGTTCATTAATATGGTTCCAACTACCAAAAAATTATAGCCACTTCACACATTCATGAATTTGTCTTTAGGTGGAGGTTTGATTCCCATTTCTCCAAATAGAATATGACCACCTGTGGGTGGACATTCTTTTAGAGAACCTAGTTCATCATTGATTGCTGGATGGTATCCTCTTCCTCCAACTCTTCCTCTAACTCCTGAGATAACTGTTCTTCTTCCAGTCTCTATGTTGCTTCTTCCTACTAGTACTGCCATTGTTTTTCTTATTCTATTCTTCTTCTTTCCTCTTCTTCTTCCTATTTCTTCCTAAGAAACTCATCTTGCTTCCTCTTCTCTTCTTCTTCTACTCATCTCCTCTCTTGTTTAACTTGAATAACTCATGTGTTCCAAGGATCAAATTTCCATTTCCTATTGATTTCTCCTGTCGAATCCTACTTGGTTGTCTTCCTAGGAGCTACACTATTTGCTTGAGGGCTTATATGTTCTATCTCCTACACCTACATATCTTGAGCTAGTGGATCTTGGGTGAAATAGTCTCCATCCCTAGATGTGTCTTTGTAACTGCATTGTACCAGTTCTACACATTTTCATTTACATGGTAGGCACTAATGAATATCCCAATTGAAACTGATCCTTTCACAATGTTTCCTGAAGACTCTCTTGGGATCATATGCATGAAAGTCTTTAACTGAAAAGTTCAAGTGGTCCAACTTCTATATTTATGCTTCTTCCACCTTTTGTCTCTTGAAATCATATAGTCTGATCCTTAAAGAGAAATTGGGCCATGGGTGTTCTTCCTTCTCCGAAGGACTCTTGACAACCCTTTATTCAACTAACGTGCCACTTCTTGCAAGACCACCTTGTTGGTTACATGTCACAACATGAGATGTGGTGAAATATGACATACAAAGAAATCAACAGATGTACCTTTGGGTGCAGCAATCCAATCCGCGATATCATGCAATAATTCCTTCACAAGGTTGGTCATCCAAGGAGGATCGATTTCATATATCATATGGAATATGATCGTGAAAAAATTATCTACTAACTTGCCATATGTCCATCTAAATATCAAATCAGACGACAACCTCTATTGGAAGTACATGGAAACTTATCCTATGGGGTCCAATACTAATACACTCCCAAGAATGCATATGGCGCGCACATTCCATCCAATAGAAATGCAAACATATAAAAGTCTAGTGCTTTTTTTTTCCTCAAAGATGCTTTTTCTTGCTCCATGTGACACTATAACTCAAAAGAGAGGATATATTTGCAATTTAAAACTTTACCATGGGTAACAACCATATTGAGCATATATATCAAGTTTTCTTCAAACACCTCAACATTCTTTTTCCCATGAAAGTAAAAACACATAGCAATGAGATATTGATATACATTTTTAAGAATCCTGGTCGGATAAATTGTTGATGGGCGATTACAGAACTTATCAGGCTCTCAACAACAATATTTTATGATGTCACTCATGTCAAGGTCAACCCATCTAGTGTAAAAGTCATTAATAACATACTTTGAGGGCCTTTGCATCTTGTAGTAGGTTTGCATGTCTTCTCCATAATAGGTGGAAATCTAACCATCACATTCACTACAAACAACCAAAGAAGAATCATCCATGTGCATAATAATCCATTCACTCACTTTAGCACATGGGATGACTAGGAATCTACATGTGATCTTGTGTGTCCTAGACTTCTCGATATTGATGTATACTTCCAAGTCCTCCAAGTTCTTAGGAAATTGTTTCTACATGAACGTGTCTTTTATGTTGCTTCGTGTGACCTTAGTAGACTTATTATGAAGCATTATGTGTCTGCATATATGTGAATGGTTGGATTTGTCTCTTCAACTTCTTCCCCAGTTCTTGCTTCTAAGGCTTCTTTGGAGGCCCCTTTACGTGTAGTGGGAGGTATTGCTCCAATAGATCAAGAAAGAGCGACAATATTTAGCAAATCATATTCAAATAGCCATTGAATGTAATTTAGAATGTAAATCTATAAACCACAACACATAGCTACATGGATGGGCAGAAAATATACATGCAAACAAGGAGGGTGCACTTTCAAAGCACAAAGGAAGTTCAAGGGTCATTCAAGACATTGAATTATGCTCATGTGCTCAAGCAAGAGAATGAAAACATCAAGGGTGCAAGGGTGCACTCCGAAGAGATGAATGAATGAGTCTTCGGGCCTTCAAGGTTCAATCACACAGTAAATGAGACAGAGAGGGAACACTAGCACACTTCGAAGAGATAAAGGGATGAGGCTTCATGCCTTCAGGCCTTCAAGGTGCATTCATGTGCTCAAGGATAAGGAGCGTGCACTGGCACATGCCAAAGGGAAGAAGGGAAAACATTCAAGCCTTCGAGGCATTGTTACACAACATTTTTTCACTGTCCCTATACTCCCCCCGTTCCTTGATCTTGGAGGACCTCTATAGTGAACCTTGTATGCTTTCCCATCATGAAGAAACCACCCATTGTGTCCCTGTTCATGAGTAGAACAACTCCCCTTTGCATCATTTCCGAGGATACTTATGTTTTTCCCAGTTTACAAGACCAGCGCTAATGACCAGTGTCCTCCTCATATCGATATGTAGGGGTTACAACTATCCCTAGTGCCGTCCAGAGTGACTGAGCCATTTTCTAGTCTTGCCAATCCTATTTTGTAATTTAAAAAAAAAAATAGTGCCGAAAATTCCATCTCTAGAATCTTTGTAACGGAAGTTCGGTAGATGGTTAGGCCAGATGGAGCCGAGGAGGTTAGTTTAGGCTCCTTTCCCCTATTGGGATGGAACTATCTCAAGAGATAAGATCTTCTCCCATGAGAAGAGGAACCATCTCCCTTCCATCCCATATATATAAAACTCCCTTCTTCTCAAGCACAAGCTAGTTCTAATTATGCTCTGGTTGAGGTTTTGATCCTAGAGAAATTAGCAAGTTATACATGGTTTATAGCTCTCTAGTTGTGTATGAGGGAGAAGTGTGAATTTGTTTTTGTGTGAAGACCAAAGGGAAGAGTCTTAAGACTACTATTGTTGAGGCCATCATGGAATGCTAAAGGAAGTGTGTGGGAACCCAGATTTGTCAGAAGAGAACAACAACAACAAGGCAATGGTTATAACCTCTTCTTGATTTAATATACATGCAACTATCAATTGATTTCCTACATAATATGTCATTGCACATGTTTATGTCTTAATGATTCTTGACTTGTTAAGTAGGTTGAATTACAATTTGTTTATTATCACGATTGTTGTTTGATGTTGTTTACTTGCTTCAGGTGCTCGAAGAAGGAAACAAAAGATAGTTGGAGCGAGGAAGCAAGGTCATCATCAAACAGGATAAGCAGACTAAGAGGTAAGCCCTCTTAATTCATTCTAACCTAAGGAAATCTTCCATAGAATGTCTTATTTGTGCCTAGACCCGGTTTTGGGCTAGAGGAATTGTTTGTGTCTACATTTGTAATTTTACTTCCACATAGGCATGCTCATTCACTCAAGGAGGGTACAATTCTTCATGATGAAGGAGTACGCTCAAGAGACAAACTTGTCTTTTCTACGCTCAATTTTTTAAGTTCATCGGGTTTTGGGTTCCAGAAGTGCGCTCTGCTAGAGAATGGCTGAAGGACAGGTCTAGCAGAAAGATTGCATGATATAAATTTGAAGAGGAAATATCTACAAGCTTTTATAGGTGTTGTCCAGCAACAACAAATTAAAACCTGTAGAAGTAAGAATGAACTAAAACTCCAATAAATAAATTGAAAAATAAAGAAACACCCGCAAGGAAAGAAATATTGACAACAAAATTATGGAAGGAAATAAATGGATTCAACATGTAAAACTTACTTGTAACATAGGTCGATGAAGAGTTTCTTGATCCTATGATGCGCGTCCAATGCATATGATAATTATTATGAGAATGAATGATTAGCTGGGTTAATTTAAAAGAGATTTCATGCAAAACTATTCCATGCATGCTCACCACTTGTCGACGAGTAAATGAGTTATTTGAGGGAAGTTAAGTGGAATCCTATTTTCTAGGATTGCAGCCACATGCAAGAAGGAAGCTCATGCATGCATTCAAGAAGGGTGCATGTCTTCATGCTGAAGGAACACGCTTAATAAGGGTTCATTTTCTTAGCATGAAGGAGTGTGCCCAAGGAGGTTTCACTTCTTTAGCCTAAAGGAGTGCACTCAACACACGAGTAATTCTTTGTTATCTTGAAGTGTACTTTTTCCTTAAAGGGCAGTTTTCTTATTTGTTTTCTTTTTGTGTGCTTTTGAGTTCTTTTTAAGTGTGTGCATGGTAAAAAGACTAGTCTCTAAGTCAAGAAAATCCATGAGTCCACCTAACCATGAACAAGATAACACAAGTACCTCTAAAGTTTAGATGATGACACTTAGGAAACATTGACTTAGGAGGATGCAACACTAGGAGAAAATATAAGAATAACAAAACAAGCAATGTGACGACACTAAGGAGCTTGAAACGATAGTTCATGTAGTGTCCAAAATTGACTTAGGAAAAAATTTTGGAGGGTAGTTTTTACAGGAACAAAAAACCCTTAATAATTAAAAAATTAATGTGTTTACCCAAATGGATATTGGTAGATATAGATATACGGTAATCCACACCATCATGGATACCGATAACCAATCAAACTGTAAAAAAGAAACATAAAGATAATATTTGTCAATGATCTTTAATGTTCAAATTATTTTCTAACATTTAGAAGGATCTTATTGGCCATTGGAAAGATCCAAATCCTATTAACATTGATCTGTCTCCCAATTTCTTCTCCAGGTAGATTATTATTGGTGGAAAATGTACTTAATAGTTCAAAATGTATCGAGTCTAGTGGGACATGAAACCACAAACACCATTGAACAAATCAACCAACAAAACCCACTAAAATAAGCCATGATTTGTGGCCTATCATGAGAATATATAGAATTTTGTAGAGCTAAGAACTATAATACAAAATTAGTGTCAATATGTCATAGCTCCCCAAAGCTTTCATTTAATACAACATTGCACGCTTGTGAAATCATCCATCCAACCAAACATAACCAAAAATTCACAGACAAACCATCACCATAGGATCAAATCTCATACGATTGTTCACATATTCATTTGGTTGATTCAAATTGTTGTTGCAAATGGATCAGAGGTGTTTGATTTTATAGAGCTTATGTGGTCCCATATTCATTAGATCCAACCATAGCATCTATTGTCACTCTGATAATTATTTTGAAGTAAAAATAAATAAAAACCAAAGTTAACCACAAACCTCTTTTGGAGATTAGGACCTAGCCTTCCTCATGCTCAGAGAGGGCTCTCTCTTTAAAATTTAACTTTGTTTTAGTTAAGATGCATTTAGGCTAGTTATGATTGTTCAAGGGGTTTTTCATTTGTTTTTGAAATTGGGTGGTGGGATCTATTTAGACAGATGAATAGAATGATGTCTTTTAAACCATTGGGTTATGGATTCAAATAGTAAGGAAGAAAAATTAGATTAACTCACTAAAGGGAATGTCCAAAAGGGCAAGATAGCAAAGTGTTTTTCAGATCTTTGAGATAGAGGGGTGAAAGGTTTTCACTAAGGGTGGGAGAGAAATTAAGGGTTCTCAGAATGAATAGTGAATGATGAATGTAGGGGTAATCGAGATCAAAGGGAAATTAAGAATCCTCTAACCTGGATATTAAAGAAATCAATATAAACCAAAGAACAATTAAGAATTATTTAATTTAGATATCAGCAGAAAACGTTTAAATGTATAACAGTTAAGACAAAGTGTATTTAACCAAGTTCTGAAATATTATTTCAGTGATAACATTTAGATTCGGAAAAACATTAAATATTATGAATAACTTGAGAAAAATAAGAATAACACATGAGAATACTTGTCTGAAATTTGCTTAACACATGAATCCTTCGAAATGTCTGATCTTTATTTATCAATCCAGCTTGCTAGCTCAGCAGATGGTACAATAACCCTTTAGGTTTTTTGATCAAAAAGTCTATAGAAATGTCCAGTATAATCCCCTCAAAATACTTCAAATGAAGAAGTATTTATATAAATTCTAAATTGAAATATCTTGAAAAAATATCAAGATTGGTTTTACAAATATCTCAAACTGTTTTACAGTAATAGAACTTAAATAAAGGAAACTCAAAGCTAATGAATATATTTGGCACTATATTTATGGATTGATGGTGATGAAGAAGATAAATTTGAATTTGATAGCAACTCTTAATTGATGATGAGGCTTCCAAGTCACTAACTACCTTCTTCCTCTATCAATTCTGCCCCAGAAATTCTGCAAAATTAGGGTCCAGTGATACCTTTGTATATCTCAATCCTAGATAGATATGTAAAATGTGAAAGAGGTTATTGTAGATAAGTATGTTAGTGAGATAAACCTATCTCTATTTCCCAAAATTTAGCTCCCGCTGTTCACAATATTCTCTGAAGAAAGATGTCAAAAACAGGACTTTTCACAGCTCGAAAAATAGGTTGTGAAGATATGAATTTATCTCCCTTTTTTTAATACTTGTGTAAACAGTGAGATATCATTTTGTATACTGGCCATTTAGGAACACAAACCTCCTCCATGTTTTCAAAATGCATATTTTATTGGCCACAACAGTTTCTGCAAAATTATGACACAAATAGTAAATTTATGGAAAATGTACCATTCCAACTCTGATTTCATCTTTTAACGTTAATTTTATTTTAATTGTTTTTACCTTTACTTTGGATAAACTTCATTGTTGTTGGTGAAAGTGTTTTAATCTCTGTTTAACCCTTACTTCCTCCATGTTTACTTTTACTGTTTACCTTGACCTTTCTATTTTTTCATCTATCTTCACTTTGACATGAATTTATTTTATCTTTATGCCTTGTAACTGTCTCCCATGCTATTTGTCTTCATGCTGGCTACTTTTATTCACTTTGGTTTTTCAATCTGGTACAGTTTTATTAATACTCTTTCATCTGGCTGATTTATCTTTTTCCTTTTACTGTGCTTTTTTTGACTTTTACTGTAACCTTTTGACTTTTACCGTACATTTTCAAATGAGAGGGTTGTTCTGTTTTTTCTGAAAATACCTGGAAATTGGTGGTTCAGGCTGTAAGATGGTTTCAATGGTGACTATAGAGGGTACGGTTGGTTTAGCTGTGAACTGGATACTTGAATTTGGCGTTCGGAGCATGTTCGGAGGATAAATGACGGTCAATTTTGGTTGCAAAGTTTTACAAAGAAATCAAGCAAAAAAAGGATGAAATGGGGCTTCTCGGCCTTTTTATTGAACAAAGGTTATTTTTAGGCGGGTGAATTATGAATGAATAGTGGGTGGTTTTTCGGGTTGGGCAGGGAGGTGGTTTTCCAAGCCATCGCACTACTTTGTGGAGGAGGCAATATTTTGGCGAGGTCACCCGATTTACCTTAGCACTTGACATGTAGCAGATGGGGGTCCAGGAAATACCGCTTTATCGGGGAGGTAAAGGTTGGATATAGGGTGAACCCGATATGGCTGTGAATCATTGGATTTGAGCCTGAAAATCAAACAATAGTCGGGTGATAGATTAGCACGGATGAAATGGGAAAAAGTAATGGGGGCTTGAGGTTTTTAATCAAAGGTGGTTTGTGATTAATTACAGGTTAAACATGTTAGTGTCAGTCAATTCAGCCTATCACCTGTGATGAAATATTCTCTTACAAGGTGTTGGTAGGGTGTGAAGTCAAATTTTTGTCATTTTAGTGAGTCTTCAAATAAAAATTTGGTCACTAGTTGTTGTGTCTAGGTCACTGCTGCTCCCTTCACTTACTCAAGGTCTTCATCACTCATCATGGTCATTGTCTTCTTTGCAGTATCATATCTTCATTTAAATGTCTTGGGTCATGAAATTGTTAAATTCCACTTCTTAGGTCATGGTATAGGGTTTCACTCCTTGTGTCTTCATGATACCATATGTCAAAATAAAACATGATCGCTAATGCCAAGGTAAAACAACTTGAAAACAACTCAAGGAGGCCAAAAAAATTTGAACGAAGGAGGGAAACTTGGAGATGCTCGCTGAAGCATCCATGAAGCTATAACAAACATATATTTACACCTTCCTTCCACTTTTGGGCAAATTTTGAGCATTTTGCATTTTTTGATAAATTTTGGTCTAAGTTTACAAATTCAGCTACTCTAGAAGTGCAACACCAACAAATTTTGAGCATTTTGAGTTTTTTGACAAATTTTGGTGTAAGTTCTGAAATTTAGCTGCTCCAGAAGCACAGTTCCTTGGCACTATGATTTTTCCTCAAGCCTCCATTTGAGGAAAGGTCTACATTTTTTGAAAGGTCTTGACATCCTCTAAAAACCCATTTGCCCATATTTTGCAGAGGTGACTTAGTTTTGGAGAAAATTGCAAAAAAGTGGAAAAATATTTGCATTCTGGACCATTTTTTGATTGGCGTTGCACTTCTAGAGCGACATTGGGAGAACGGCTTTTTGAAGGTCTTCCTATGCTTCAAATTCAGAAATGAAAAGTGTTATGGAAACTATACTTGAGGGGCTAGTTGATCGTTCTCTAAGATTTTCGTTTTGACCCTTGGAAGGAATCTAAAACTCAGCTCAAATTCGGCGCTGCACTTCTGCACTTTCTGAGTTTTTATTTGGAAAATTCATTGTGTAAAATTTCTAGTTTTTAGTCTAACTTGGTCAAAGTCAAGATTATCTATGTAATGGCACTAGTTACGAGGTTAGGTGATGTAGGCATGAATAAATGTACATCATAGGTTGTTTTTTATGTTTATTAAGCCTCATAAAAGAAGAAAAATCCTAAACAAACTCTTCATGAAGTGTTTGAGTTGCACCTTCTTACTCTCACCTGTTGGTTGAGAGAATATTGAAGTTAGTTCCTCCACCAAGTAATTTGACTCCTAAAGGTGGGAAATTGGTCTATAAGAGTCTATAGGTATCATTTCACTTCAGGAGAATAAGGTTGAAGTTTTTGTGAAGGAGGCTTGCATTGTAATCATCTTTCAGCTAATACAAATACATGTTGCCGCTATTTTCAAGGAACTCTATCCCAGTGAGTTCATGGTGCTTGTACTTCATTCTTTTTATTTTTTCATGGTATAAAAATGTGTATATACATTATATCTCTTCTTTCTATTAATGCCTTGTGATAAAATACTCAGAATTCTTGTTTTTCAAGATTTGTTATCTAGTTTTCATAGTTATGTGTTTTGTCTTCCTAAGCTAATGAAATCATATTTATTTATGCTCATTAGTTTCTTCCACACTATATCCTCTATACTACACTGACAAATACTCAAATTACACCATGGATTCTGATATCTATCTCCTTCTTATGTTTTCTCCTGCATTCCCATAGCCTATACCTACTTGTGGCTCCAAACCCTAAGTTTAGCAAATCCTTAAAAACCAAATTCACAAAAAAACAAACAAATACACATATCTAACCTAAAATTCATTTGCTTTAAATTCGTATCATTGATAAGAGACTTAGAGAGATCCCTCTCACGCTTAGTAGGGCTAACCACTGAGCTGAAGTGGTTTTTAGGTTACCCTTGTCGATTTCCTTTCTAGCGTAGTGATCGGACGGGGTTAATGGAGGGGTTTTCTTAACTTTACCAAGAATTGGTGAGTTAAGAGGGTTTTGTCGGGGGGATGTGCTAAAATATAGTTTATAGTTAAACTAAGGGTCGGAATATTATATGCGCAGATTTATTTATATATGGGCAAAAGGGTATATCGGGAGCTATTATATTAAGTTAGAAGTTAATATGAAATGAAATGAGCGGAGTGGAATAATACTAAGTATAATGCAAGATTTGGTGTTTATGTGCTATTTTTTCACTTACATTTATGCTTAAGATAAAATCTTTTTTGTGGGTTTTTTGAGTGAAAATTGGACTGAACATGGAATTTTTACTTTTCATAGGAAAATGGTGTTTAACCTTAGGAAAAGGGGTTTTATTAGGGTAATCAAGGGAAATGAATTTTATGAAAGGATTTCTAACACTTGGTGTACATAAGTCATAAATCCAAGGGTACGGTCCCACCAAAAGGCAGAGAAATGCTTCGAGCCTTTATTACTTGAAGGATCTAGTACTAGAACATATTTGTGGATGGGGAAATTAGTAAGTGCAGGGATGAAGTGAAATAAGGTGAAGTTAATTAATTGAACTTGCAAACCTCATTTTTCTTTTCTTAGTTGGTCATGCACACTAAAACCTATGGTTAAGCATGATAAATGTGCTTTTTTCCAATCAACTTTATACTTTAGCAACCTTTCTTCTGCTTACCCCTTGCTTACCCTAACATTTAGGCTAGCCAACCCTTATCATTCTTTTTTCTTTTGAAAAGTAAACTATCTAATTCTAACCTTATATCTTCCTATGGCTTAGATTAATCTTATGAGCATATTTTATTTCTATACCTAACTACTCATCTACCAAGATTACACAATTTGGCTAGATCTTCATTCTCTATCTATCAACATTTAAATTTAAAGCATGAGAAGTCAAGATTAAGTTGTTTGATTAATCATGGATTATGATATTTTAAACAAGCTACACATAGTGCTTATTTATGGAAAAGGTAAAATAGTAGTGGCTCCACGCGGGGATGGCATTTCCTGGTGAAATGTCAATAACACCATCAACTAGTGGCCTGATCTATTGGGATGATCCCAAGCTTGAACATGCTTTTTTTTTATAATTTTTGTGACTGAAAATATTGAAGTGAAATCTTAACCTTTTCTGCAAATTGAAATCTGACACATGATGAACTGAAATATGATCTGAAATAAACTTGCCGCTGAAAAACTGAATTTAGTCAAACTAAAATGCTACCTACTTACTCTAATCATTTATCCAATTGTTTATTAGGTAAAATGAAATGGCCAATGCAACCATTCAAGGATTATATGCTTTGATAGATTTTGTTGCATTTTCTTGTTGATAATCAGAAATGGAATTCTACTTCCCAATAGAAACTTGTCTACAAATGAGATGATAAGGAAACACTTGATTTCCTTTCCTGACTCTAGAAACTGTACAAAAGGATCTTCCAAGCTATATACACCAATGTTTAACTGATCTAAGCCATTGGACATTTGTTCTAGATAGTCTCTATGCCATGAAACTAAAATGTCATTTTCATCTTTATTACCCTGTAGATTTTCAGATAAGCTTTGTGATGATATTTCTAGTGATTGAAATGTTTCACTGATGAAACCTTTATGATCTTGATCCTGAATCTCATAGTTAGTTAGAGAATACAAATTTTGATTGGATCCATAATCTAACATATGAGCCATTGGATCATAAATAACTTGGAAGGATTGCTACAACTTATTGCACATAGGTATAAATGGAACTTCATAGATTTCTACAAGTTTTTCATCCTTTTCTTTATAAATTTTATAGCACATTTCCTTTAAAAACAGAGATGATTCAAAACATAATGGTATACAACTTTCCTATGTCACCTGATTAGGATTTTCAAAGAAATTTGATAACTGTAACTCTGAAACTAAAGAATCTTGATCAAGAGTTTTATTGTCTTCTTTGTTGTCAATAACAATACAAAAAGGCTATTGATTTTTTATTGCTTTAAAATTGTCTCTAATAAACTGAAATGAAGCAAAACAAAGAGGAAAAGAACCTTCACTTATTTCCAAATTCTCTACTCTTTCTTCTTCATTCTCATAATTGAAATGAACAAGCTGATCACTATTTTCAAGTAGCTGAAACTGAATTTCCTTATTCCCCAAAATAGCTTTTGATTGCTCTGTAAAGTTAGCTTGAATTTGAAGAACATAATTATCATCATACTGATCATAGTTAGGAAAATCATAAAAAGAATGAATGTCTTCAAACATACACATTATATCATCAGATTTCTTCTCCACATATTGATCCATAAATCCATTTTCGGATCTGTGGTAGTTGGAATTAGCAGGAATTTGTTCATGGTTATCAACCTCTTCTCTTTGTGAAATAAATGTGTCATGGTGATTTTGAACAAAAAATTTATCTTGCATGGTGATCTTCTGTACCATTTCCTCTATTTTTCTTACCAAAATGTCGAGTTTTAGCTTTGCAATGTTGTTCTTCTTTTCTTCTGCTTTCAACTTTTCTCTCTTAATTTGTAGATTTACTTCTACATCTACTGCAATGTTCTGCATTAGTTCAAGAGTTGTTAGGTTCCTTTCTCTTAGCTGAAATTCTTTTTTAGGATTAAATTCTTTTGGATAATGTAAGAGAGTTGAATCAGGAGGAGGTCTTGTTTTTTATGGTATTGAATAATAAACTTGATTAAATTTGTCAGAAAATTGTTGTATTGTTTCATTTGGTTGTCTTTTCAACTGATTATATTATTCTATGATCACAAAAATATTGACTTTGATTATCCATCTATCAAGGAAAAATTTGACAAATGGTTGGGAATTTGAGATGCTTGCAATAGGTAGATTCGTGAACCAACTATTTACTCTACTTTGAAAAGAGAGGGCAAAAAGTCTGATTGTAACATCATCATCATTCTCAAATAAGTCAATATAATTCTCAAAACCTTGAATATGTTTTTGGGCATTGATTTTACAATCTTCTCCATCAAACTTAGGGAGATACTTGTAATAATTGTTAGGGAAAACATGGAGTATAGGAGGTAAGATGAGCGGCTTATACCTATTAGGAACTTTACAAGGTACAAGGATATGTATAGGGATTGTAAGATCAATCGTGATTACTTGAGGCTTCTTGATTAGAAAATGATCATCATAAGATTCAGAAGAATGCTGCTCAAATGTGTAAGGAGATTTTATATTTACAATTTCAAAGGAAAATAATTAAAAACTAATCTAAGATATTCTCTAAAATACAATCTACATTGAAAAACTTTCTTAATGGGAAAGAACATGATGTCTTGGATAAAAATCCAAGTTAGAAGCATGTTCTTCCCATATTCTTATTTCAGTTTCATTCCTCCAGTGGATTCTTGTTTGTGAAACTGATTTGGACTCCCCAGGTGGATGATTTTAAACTTTGTGTGTGTGATCATTGTCCACCATCATAGATCAGATCTGAACCTGTAAAATATTTCTGAAGAAAATGTTAGTCTTCCCTAGTATGGTGGCCAGAAATGTTATCACTATGATAATTATTTTGAAGTAAAAAGAAAGAAAAACTGAAGGTAACCACAAATCACTTTTGGAGATCCATACCTAGCCTTCCTGATGCTCAAAGAGGGCTCTCTCTTTGTAGGAATTTACAGGGTAAGTTCCTCAGACAGAACACCAAAAGGACACCGCTCACAAACAGATCACAGATCAATACACCAGTATTTTGACGTGGTTAAAACCCTCAAAGAGGGAAACAGTCCACGCCCTGAGCCAATGCGGCGACTTCAGGCAATTTATTAATAAAAGAATGAAGATTTACATAAGCTTCTCTCGTCAACGGTTAACCTACAAATGACCCTCCATGCACTTTAAATAGAATTCATGGACCAATCGGGTGTTAAGCCATGGATCAAGTGTTGGTAATAACGAGGAGAGAATGAACCGTCAGATCACTACATATCGTGACCGTTGGATTGTAAGTTACAAATGTACATAGTAAAGAAACGCACTTTACCTAACTCTATACTAGACCAAGTTATAATTAACTATTCCTATGTGTCGGAATATCCTAAAATCCCCCCTTAAGAAAAACTTGGGATGGGATTGAAGGATTTACAAGTATGACACAATAGGAGAAGGAAGGAGGCACTAGAGCCTATCCCCCCTTAGTGACAACTTCCTGAACTCTAACCATAAGTCGGAGTTTAGTAAAATTTGCCTCTGTGAGAGCCTTTGTAAATATGTCCGCAACTTGATCATCTGTTGAACAATATTGCACTTCAAGAACATGGTCATGAATGAGCTTTCTGATGAAGTGCATGTGTAGTTCAATGTGTTTGCTACGCTGATGCTGGACTGGATCTTTGCATAGTTGAATGGCACTTTGATTATCACACCAAAGTGTAGTCGGATGTTGCTACTGAAAGCCAAGCTTTGATACCATGTAGGATTTTACAGGGTAAGTTCTTCAGATAGAACACCAAAAGGACACCGCTCACAAACAAGATCACAGATCAATACACCAGTATTTTGACGTGGTTAAAACCCTCAAAGAGGGAAACAGTCCACGGCCTGAGCCAACACGGACACTTCAGGCAATTTATTAATAAAAGAATGAAAAATTTACATAAGCTTCTCTCATGCACGGATAACTACAAATGACCCTCCATGCGCTTTAAATAGAATTCATGGACCAATCGGGTGTTAAGCCATGGATCAAGTGTCAGTAATACCGAGGAGAGAATGAACCGTCGGATCACTACATATCATGACCGTTGGATTGTAAGTTACAAATGTACATAGTAAATAAACACACTTTACCTAACTCTATACTAGACCAAGCTATACTTAACTATTCCTATGTGTCGGAATATCCTAACACTCTTTAAATTTAACTTTGTTTTAGTTAAGAAGCTTTTAGGCTAGTTATGATTGTTCAAGGGGTTTTTGATTTGTGTTTGAAATTGGGTGGTGGGATTTGTTTAGACAGATGGATATAATGATATCTTTTAAACCATTGGACTATGGAGTCAAACAATAAGGAAGAAAAAATGGATTAACTCACTAAAGGGAATGTCCAAGAGGGCAAGATATCAAAGTGTTTTTCAGATCTTTGAGAGAGAGGGGTGAAAGGTTTTCACTAAGGGTGGGAGAGAAATTAAGGGTTCTCATACCAAGTAGTGAATGATGAATGTAGGGGTAATCAAGATCAAAGGACAATTAAGAATCCTCTAACCTAGATATTAAAGAAATCAATCTAAACCAAAGAGCAATTAAGAATTCTTTGATTTAGATATTAGCAGGAAAACATTTAAATGTATAACGATTAAGACAAAGTGTATTTAAACAAGTTCTGAAATATTATTTCACTTCTAACATTTTTGGAAAAAAATTAAAGATTATGAATAACTTGAGAAAAATAACAATAACACATGAGAATACTTGTCTGAAATTCACTTAACACATGAATCCTTTGAAATGTCTGATCTTTATTTATCAATCCAGCTTGCTAGCTCAACAAATGATACAATAACCCTCTTGGTTTTATGATAAAAAGGTCTATAGAAATGTCGAGTAGAATCCCATCAAAATACTTCAAATGAAGAAGCATTTATACAAATTCTAAATTGAAATGTCTTGAAAAAATATCAAGATTGGTTTTACAAATATCTCAAATTGTTTTACATTAATAGAACTTAAATAAAAAAAAATTCATGATTTCTGGGAACTAATAAGCACCGAAGTTTGGGAATTGGTGGAAGAATCACGCTCCATGCACTGGCCCCTACCCTCCCTCAACTCCACTTTCATTGCTCTGGTTCCCAAAGGGGAGGAAGCAGATACACCTGACAAATTCTGGCCCATTGCCCTCTGTAATGTAATCTACAAACTTATTTCCAAAGTGGTGGCAAACAGGCTCAAACCTCTCTTGCCTCTTCTATTCCTCCCGGAACAAAGTGGATATGTCGAAGGGCGCCAGATCATGGACGGTATTATCCTATCAAATGAGGTAATCCACTCCTTAAAGATCCTCAAAAAACCAGGCATGATAATGAAGCTTGATCTCTCCAAAGCTTTTGACAAGCTCAGTTGGGAGTACATTCAGCACACGCTGCTCACTTTTGGCTTTAATTCCACCTGGAATCGCTGGATCATGAACCTCATTTCATCTCCTTTCTTCTCTGTCCTTCTCAATGGCTCGCCGTCTCAGCCTTTCCGCTCTTCGCTTGGCATTCGACAAGGGGATCCCCTCTCACCTTTCATCTTTGTCCTAATGGCGGAAGGGCTCAGTCGTCTCATTCATAATGCTATCACTTCTCAGGCAATCAAAGGCATAGCGTTTCACAGACTTTCCCCCTTATCCCATCAACAGTTTTTTGATGACACAATGCTCTTTGGACATCCTTCATCTGCTGAAGCAAGATCCTTCAAAGCCTTGCTTGAGCTGTTTTATGAAGCCTCGGGCACCTCAATCAATGCTTCCAAATCCCAGCTTTTCTTCTTTAATAGCCTTGTCTCCATACAAAGAAATATCGCTTGCATCCTTGGATTCACTATTGTCGTGCTTCCCTCCAAATACTTGGGCGCCCCTCTTATGGTCTCTGCTCTCAAGCATGCATCGTGGCGATCGCTCCTGGACAAACTTGAAGCCAGACTCTCCTCCTGGACCTACAGATCTCTCAATATAGCCAGTCATCTTATTATGATCAAATCTGTTCTTCAGACTATGCCTCTTTATCTATTTTCTATTCTCGCTGCTCCCAAGTGGGTCCTCAAAGCCATACGCAATCTTCAGAGGAATTTTCTTTGGGGATCAACGGGCCATAATAGGAAATGGGCCCTAGTCAAATGGTCAGAATTATGCCAACAAAAATCCAACGGCGGACTAGGCCTTAGGGACCCCTTGCATAGTAATCACACCATGGGAGCAAACGTCTGGTGGAACTGGCTTGTAAAACAACACATTCCTTGGGCAAAGCTCTGGCAAGCTAAATATGCACCTGGCAGTCGCTGGGAGGATCTGATTAGAATCAGTCCAAGCATTTCAGGCTCCATGATCTGGAACGCGGCAAAACTTCATAGCACTTTCATCCAAGAGTACAGCTTCTGGGAAGTTCATTCAGGGAACTCAGCACGTTTTTGGGAGGATTCATGGCAGCAGCTCCCAAAACTCACCTCTATCTTCCAAAAACCCCTCTGGCAGACTCACATGCAGCGCAACAATCTTGTCAACATATCCTAGTTTTGGCATCAGCAAGAAAATACAGATTATCAACAATGGAGGCCCGCTAGTTCTTCGCAAGCGGATTGGCAAGGAGAGACCTTCGCAGAAATTGAGAAAAAACTGAGTCATTGGAAGATCAAAAATTCAAACAAGCAGGAAAAATTGTGGTGGGGAAATTCAACAAAAGGAAGCTTCACTACAAAAGAGGCCTACATTTTGCGGTATGCACAAAGCCACAACGACAAAGATCAGCTATGGAGCAACATATGGCAATCCAAATTGTGGCCCAAGGTCTCCACCTTTCTACGGCTTTTAAGAAAAAAGAGAATCCTCACCTGGGATAATTTACAAAGAAGGGGCTTTATTGGACCCTCAAGATGTCCAAATTGCTCACTTCAATCGGAAACCATTTTACATCTGATGGAGACCTGCCCCCTTGCGGCTCAACTCTGGGATCAAATTGACAGGTGTAATCAAAGAATAGGAAATCATCAAGGGGATATAGCAAATTTGCTGAGAACATGGCCCAAGCTGCCATATCAAAGCCCTCTATTGAACTCTCTGTGGACTCTCATCCCAGGATTTCTTTATTGGACCCTCTGGAAGGAAAGGAATAATAGAGTCTTCAACAATAGGAATCACCCTTATAACATTCTCTGGCTTCTCATCAAGCAAAGCATACAAGAAACCCTGGCGCTTAGGATATGGCAAGAAATAGATTGGCCCTCCTCCCCCCAAGAGCAACGCATATGGAAATCTTGGGATCTTCACGTATCCTGCTCTCCCTCTGCTCCTGCCTGACCACATACCAAGCTTGTCTCCCCTTTGCACTGGACCCCCCCAGCCTCTGCATCATTCAAATTGAATTTCGACGGTGCAGCAAAAGGGAGTCCAGGTCCAGCGGGATATGGAGGAGTAATTAGAAATGACAGAGGAATCATCCAACACATTTTCTTTGGCTCGATAGGAAAAGACACTAATAATGTTGCAGAATTGGAAGGCCTATGGAAAGGCATATGTGTAGCCGATCAACAGGGGTTATATCCACTGATAGCAGAGGGAGACTCTCTGATCCTCATCAATGCAGCTATTTGAATACAAGCAGGAACACTAGCTACCAAAGCAGCTTCTAGTTGGAGATTGCTCAGAAGGCTAGAAACATTGGAGGAAAGGCTCAGAAGCCCCAAAAGTATTATCTTTCAGCATGTCAAGCGATCCGCCAACAAGGTAGCAGATCGTCTAGCCAATCAAGGAGTTGATCTGAATAGCCACCCCTACTCAGGTAATCTCAATGACTCAACAGACATTCAACTTCAACAAGATTGCCTCTCTCTGGCAACTCAGGACCTTCAACCCCCGGCTGCGGGTGTTTAATAGGCTATTAAATGCGGGGGCGGCCTCATTACTGGGCAAGTGGCTGCCCACACCTGCCAGATGGCCCGAAGCCTCGAGAATCAGTCGCCTCGGTCCAGCCAGCAGTTATGCAACCATTAATGCAAGCGGGAGAACAGATGTTTGCAAGGGTATAATTGTCGTCCGCCTCGACTCGCAGGTGAAATGTGAGCAGTTGGAAGGTGCTGGAATGGTTAGCATTTCGAATGTCTCTTGGGATGCTACGACTGTGTGTTGCGCTCTCTGTTCTTGGATGAGTACACAGTGGGTGCGTGTGCCAAGATTTAGACCTCAGCCCTCTACACAGAAGGCCTTGGTCTTTACCTTGGGACGCCAGGGTATTCTTGTCTATCTGCTCCGGTTCGGTGCTTTGAGCATTACTCTGCTCCAACGTTGTGAGGTTCCTCAGTGCAATGTGCCTTACGGTGCTCTGGATGCCACGTGGGTTCAGTATATCTACGCCCCTGTAAGCAATTCACCCCTTCGGCGCTCTGGAGAAACTCGGCTTCAGCTTGTTCGACTCTCTGGGAGCAATTCACTCCTCGACGTACCGGAAAAGTCTTGGCTCTAGCTCCGGGTGGTAAGTCTTAGTCCTCGCACTCGTGTTCTATTTCCAGTTTATCATCTTCTGTATAAGTTTTTGCACTGGTTTAAGGCCCTCTGTGGCAAGGAGAAAACGCGGCCTCTGGGCAGCATTGGGTATATTTCGGTTCCAGGATGCTGCATGAGAGGCAACGCCTCATCAGCAGGCGGGGAGGTACAAGGGGCGGTACAAGAGGTCGGGCTTCATCGCCACGATCCTTGGCCTCTTTGGACTCCCCCTCGGAAGAAATTAGCTCCCCTGGAGCTTGACGAGGGTGCGGCAGAGGCAAAGGGCGGGGAAGGGCAGCGGTGTGTCCATTTGGCTCTCACCCATCCACCCGCTTCCGGTTTCCATGTGCCCTGGACAATGCCATTTACTATGTTTCAGTTCGGATTGAAAAATGCGATCATGCAGATAGGCCAGAGGTCCCAGCAGAGCCACGGCCACCCTCGCATGTTCAGTGTCTGCGACTGCAGCCTACGGAAGCCTCGGGTGAGGTGGCGGGAACAAGAGCTGGAACAAGCGAGCCTACAAAGGACGATGCACCATACACAGACTCGAGTGCTTCCGATCCATATGCCTGTCCAGTGGTGGAGGAGCAACCATCCACCTCCGTGGATGCTTAAGCCTGTTGCTTGGTTGTTCTGGTTGTTTTGGAGACAGCTCGTTCAGTCTCAGGTTGTTGGCGAGGTAGTCACAGTGCGTAATGTGGGTCAGTCAGTGCTATTTTTTGGGTCGCTTTACATAGTCGTTTGTGTGTCTGTTATGTCGGTTATTATGTATGTGGGTTCTGCAATGTTTGTAAGTTCCTCCCTCGCATCGGCAGGCAATGGACGTATATCGCTTGGGTCCAGTTTTATTTGGGTTCTGGCTTGGGGCTAGTGGATAGTCTCATAGTCCTTCAGTCTCTCAGGCTCGATTTCAGTCTCAGTATGCAACACTGTTCAGATGTAGCCAGCTCCTCTTGGCAGATGTAACTCTTGTTGTACTCTTTTTTGTATAATATTAGAAGTAGTATGATTTACACAAAAAATAGAACTTAAATAAAGGATACTCAAAACTAATGAATATATTTGGCACTATACTTATGGATTTATGGTGATGAATAAGAGAAATTCGAATTTGATAGCAACTCCTAATTGATGATGAGGCTTCCAAGTCACTAACCACCTTCTTCCTTTGTGCATTTTGGCCCAGAAATTCTGCAAACTTAGGGTCTAGAGATACCTTTTTATATCTTAATCCGAGATAGATATGTAAAAAGTGAAAGAGGTTATTGTATATAAGTAAGTTATTGAGATAAACCTCTTTGTGTTTCCCAAAATTTAGCTCCATCTGTTCACAATAGTCTTTGGAAAAATATGTCAAAAATAGGACTTTCCACAGACCGAACAATAAGTTGTGAAGATATGAATTTATCTCCTTTTTTGTAATACCTGTGTAAAAAGTGAGATAGTTTTTTGTAGATTAGACTCTTAGGAACGCAAAAAACCTCCTATTTCTCAAAATTCATATTTTATTGGCCACAACAGTTTCTGCAAAATTATGACATAAACATAAAATTTCTGGAAAATGTACCATTCCTGCTTTGATTTCATCTTTTAACCTTAATTTTCTTTCAAAAGTTTTTACCTTTACTTTGGATAAAATTTACTATTACTGGTGAAAGTGTTTTAATATTTGGTCAACCCTCACTACCTCCATGCTTACTTTTACTATTTACCTTGATTGCTCTATTTTTTCATCTATCTTCACTTTGACATGAATTTATTTTTTCTGTATGCTTTGTAAATGTCTCCAATGTTGTTTGTCTTCATGTTGGCTGCTTTTATTCACTTTGATTTTTCAATTTGATACAATTTTACTAATTCTCTTTCATCTGGTTGATTTATCTTTTTCAAATTTTACTGTAACCTTTTGACTTTTACTATACATTTTCAAATGAGAGGGTTGTTCTAGTTTTTTCTCAAAATACCTGGAAATTGGTGGATCAAGCTGCAAAATGGTTTCAATGGTTATTGTAGAGGCTATGGTTGATTTAGTTGTGCACTAGATGCTTGAATTGGCGTCCAGAGCGTGTTCGCGGGATAAACAACGGTCAATTTCAGTTGCAGAGTTTTACAAAGAAATCGAGTGAAAAAGGGTGAAATGGGGCTTCTCGTCCGTTTTATTGAACAAAGGTTATTTTTTTGTGGGTGAATTATGAATGAATAGTGGGTAGCTTTTTGGATTGGGCCTGGAGGCGGTTTTCCAAGCCATCGCACTGCTTTTGTGGAGGAGGCGATATTTTGGCGAGGTCACCCAATTTACCTTAGCGCTTGACACGTAGTAGATGGGGGTCTAGGCAATATCGCTTTATTAGGTGGGTAAAGGTTGGATATCAGGTGCCCTAATATGGTTGTGAATCGTTGGATTTGATCGTTGACAATCGGATGGTAGTCAGGCGATAGATTAGCACGGACGAAATGGGCAAAAGTAATGGGGGGGGCGACGCTTTTAATTAAAGGCGGTTTGTGATTAATACAGGTTAAATATAGGATTAAATGATCAAACCGGATTAGTGGAGGGGATTTCTTAACTTTACAGAGAATTGGTGAGTTAAGAGGGTTTTGTTTGGGTGATGTGGTAAAAATATAGTTTATATTTAAACTAAGGGTTCAAATATTATAGACGGGGATTTATTTATATAGGGGAAAAGGGTATATCGGTAGCTATTATATTAAGTTAGAAGTTAATATGAAATGCAATGTGCGGAGTGGAATAATATTAATTATAATGCAAGATTTGGTGTTTACGTGTTATTTGTTCACTTACACTTATACTTCAGATAAAATATTTTTTACGGGTTTTTTTAGTGAAAATGGGACTTAACATGGGATTTTTACTTTTCATACGCAAATGGTGTTTAACCTTAGGAAAAGGGGTTTTGCTAGGGTAATGAAGGGAATTATAACACTTGATGCCCATAAGTCATTAAGCTGAGGGTCCAGTTCCACCAAAAGTCAGAGAAATGCTTTGAGCCTTTATGACTTGAAGGATCTAGTACTAGAGGACATTTTTGGATGGGAAATTAGTAAGTACAGGGATGAAATGAAATGAGGGGAAGTTAATTAATTGATATTGCAAATCTCATTTTGCTTTTATTAGTTGGTCATGCACACTGAAACATATGGTCAAGCATGATAAATGTGCTTTTGTCCAATCAACTTTATATTTCAACAGCCTTTCTTCTGCTTACCCATTACTTACCCTAACATTTTCTCTTCACTTAATTGGGTGCATTTAGGCTAGCCGGCCCTTATCATTATTTTTTCTTTTGAAAAGTAAACTATCTAATTCTAACCTTATATCTTCCTATGGCTTAGATTAAGCTTATGAGCACATTTTATTTCTCTACCTAGCTATTGATCTGCCAAGATTACACAGTTTGACTAGATCTTCATTCTCTCTCTATCAACATTTAAATTTAAAGCATGAGAAGTCAAGATTAACTTGTTTGACTTATCATGGATTATGGTATTTTAAACAAGCTACACATAATCATTATTTGCTGAAAATTTAAAACAGTAGTAGCATTTAGATTTGCACACTTTCATGATCTGTTTCATTTCTTTTTGTGGGGTTCATATTTTTCCATTTTTTTCTTTTTTTCCTTTGTTTCTTTTTGTCCTTTGATTATTATTTTTGGACATACCCTCTTTACATTTTTTAATTTAAATATGGAAAAAATTTGCAGAAAGCAAAGGTATGTACAATATTACAATACTTAACCTCAGCCATTTCAAAATAATGAATCCTATCATTATAGGACTCTAACAGTGGCTCCACATGGGGATGGCATTTCCTAGTGAAATGTTCAGAACACTGTCGACTAGTCGCCTGATCCATTGGGTCGATCCCAAGCCTGCACATGCTTTGTTATAAAAAAAAATTGACCGAAAATCTTGAAGTGAAATCTTAACCTTTTCTACAAATTGAAATCTGACACATGTTGAACTGAAATTTGATCTAAAATAAAATTGTTGCTGAAAAACTAATTTTAGTCAAACTAAAATGCTACCTACCTACTCTAATTAGTGGTCCAATAGCTGGTTAGGTAAAATGAAACAGCCAATGCAACCATTCAAGCATTATATGCTTTGATAGAGTTTGTTGCATTTGCTTGTTGATAATCAGAAATGGAATTCTGCATCCCAATAGAAACTTGTCAACAAATGAGAGGATAAGGACATACTTGATTTCCTTTGTTGACTCTAGAAACTGTAGAAAAGGATCTTCCAAGATACATATATCAATGTTTAACTGATCTAAGCCATTGTACATCTGTTCTGGATAGTCTCTATGCCGTGAAACTGAAATGTCATTTTCATCTTTATCACCCTGCAGATTTTCAGATAAGCTTTGTGATGATATCTCTAGTGATTGAAATGTTTGACTGATGAAACCTATATGATTTTGATCCTACATCTCATAGTCAGTTCGTGAAGAGAAATTTTGATTGCATCCATTATCTAACATATCAACTATTGCATCATAAAACACTTGGAAGGATTGCTGCAACTTATTGCACATAGGTTCAAATGGAACTTCATAGATTTCTAAAAGTTGCTCATCCTTTTCTTTAGAGATTTTATACCACATTTCCTTTAAAAACTGAAATGATTCAAAAAATAATGGTATATAACTTTTGTGTGTCATCTGCTCAGGATTTTCAAAGAAATTTGACATCTATAACTCTGAAAATGAAGAATCTTGATAAAGAGTTTTATTGTCTTCTTTGTTGTCAATAACAATACAAAAAGACTGCTGATTTTTTCTTGCTTTAAAATTGTCTCTAATAAAATGAAATGAAGCAAATAAAAGAGCCAAAGAACCTTCACTTATTTCCAAATTTTTTGCTCTTTCTTCTTCATTCTCATAGCTGTAATCAAGAAGTTGATCACTATTTTCAAGTTGCTGAAAGTGAATTTCCTTATTCCCCAAACTAGCTTCTGATTGCTCTGTAAAGTTAGCTTGAATTTGAAGAAAATAATTATCAGCATAGTGATCATACTTAGGCAAATCATAAAAATAAGGAATGTCTTAAAACATACACATTAGATCATCAGATTGCTTCTCCACATATTGATAAATAAATCCATTTTCTAATCTGTGGTAATTGGAATTAGTAGGAATTTTTTCATGGATATCAAGCTCTTTTTTTTGTGAAATAAATGTGTTATGGTGATTTTGAACAAATAACTTATCTTTCATGGTGATCTTTTGTATCATTTCCTCTATTTTTCTTACCAAAATGTGGAGTTTTACCTCTGCAATGTTGTTCTTCTCTGCTTCTACTTTCAAATTTTCTCTTCTAAGTTACGTATTTACTTCTACATCTACTGCAATGTTATGCATCTATTCAAGAGTTGTTGGGTTTATTTCTCTTAGTTGAAATTCTATCTGAGGATCAAATGGTTTTGGATAATGCAAGAGAGTTGAATCAGGAGGAGGTCTTATTTTTTATGGTATTGAATAATAAACTTGATTAAATTTGTCAGAAAATTGTTGTATTGCTTCATTTGGTTGTCTTTTAAACTGATTATATTCTTCTATGATCACAAAAAGATTGACTTTGATTATCCATCTATCAAGGAAGAATTTGACAAATTGTTGAAAATTTGAGATGCTTGCAATAGGTAGATTCTTGAACAAACTCTTTACTCTACTTTGCAAAGAGAGAGCAAAAATTCTGAGTCTAACATCAACTTCATCAATCTCAAATAAGTTGACATAGTTATCGAAACCTTGAATATGTTTTTGGGCAGTGATTTTACCATCTTCTCCATTAAACTTAGGGAGATACTTGTAATAATTGTCAGGGAAAACATGGAGTATAGGAGGTAAGATGAGTTGCTTATACCTATCAGGAACTTTACAAGGTACAGGGATATTTACACAGATTGTAATATTAGTCGTGATTATTTGAGGCTTATTTATTGGAAAATGATCATCATAAGATTCAGAAGAATGCTACTCAAATGTGTAAGGAGATTTTATATTCATAATTTTCAAAGGAAAATAATTAAAAACTAATCTAATATCTTCTCTAAAATACAATATACATTGAAATTTTTTCTTAATGAGAAAGAACATGATGTCTTGAATAACATTCCAAGTTAGAAGCCTGATATTCCTATATTGTTCTTTCAGTTTCATTCCTCCAGTGGAGTCTTCATTGTGAAATTGATTTGGAGTTGCCAGGTGGATGATTTTAATCTTTTTCTGTCTGATCACTGTCCACTGTCATAGATCATATTTGAACCTATAAAATATTTCTAAAGAAAATGTTAGTCTTCCCGAGTATGGTCTCTAGAAATGTTATCATTCTGATAATTCTTTTGAAGTAAAAGGAAATAAAAACCAAAGGTAACCACAAACCACATTTGGAGATCATGACCTAGCCTTCTTGATGCTCAGAGAGGGATCTCTCTTTAAAGTTTAGCTTTGTTTTAGTTAAGATGCTTTTAGGCTAGTTATGATTGTTCAAGAGGTTTTTGATTTGTGTTTGAAATTGGGTGATGGGATCTGTTTAGACAGATGGATAGAATGATGTCTCTTAAATCATTGGGCTATGGAGTCAAACAGTAAGGAAGAAAAACTAGATTAACTCACTAAAGGGAATATCCAAAAGGGCAAGATAGCAAAGTGTTTTTCATATCTTTGAGACAAAGGGACGAAAGGTTTTCAATAAGGGTGGGAGAGAAATTAAGGGTTCTCAGACTGAATAGTGAATGATGAATGTAGGGGTAATCAAGATCAAAAGACAATTAAGAATCCTCTAACTTGGATATTAAATAAATCAATCTAAACGAAAGAGAAATTAATAATTCTTTGATTTAGATATGAGCAGAAAACATTTAAATGTATAATTGTTAAGACATAGTGTATTTAAAAAAGTTCTGAAATATTATTTCAGTTATAACATTTAGATTCAGAAAAAAATTAAATATTATGAAATACTTGAGAAAAATAACAATAACACATGAGAATACTTGTCTAAAATTCGCTTAACAGATGAACCCTTCGAAATTTCTGATCTTTATTTATCAATCCAACTTGCTGGCTTAGAAAATGATACAATAACCCTCTGGCTTTTCTGATAAAAATGTCTATAGAAATGTCCAGTAGAATCCCCTAAAAATACTTCAAATGAAGAAGTATTTGTACAAATTCTAAATTGAAATATCTTGAAAAAATATCGAGATTGGTTTTACAAATATCTCAAACTATTTTACATTAATAGAACTTAAATAAAGGAAACTCAAAACTAATGAATCTATTTGGCACTATATTTATGTATTAACGTTGTTGAAGAAGAGAAATTTGAATTTGATAGCAAATCTTAATTTATGATAAGGCTTCCAAGTCACTAACTACCTTCTTCCTTTGTGCATTTTGGCCCAGAAAGCCTGCAAAATTAGGGTCCAGTGATACCTTTTTATATCTCAATCTGAGATAGATATGTAAAAAGTGATAGACGTTATTTTAGAGAAACATGTTATTGAGATAAACCTCTCTTCGTTTCCCAAAATTCATATCTAGCGGTTCACAATAGTCTCTGGAAAAAGATGTCCAAAATAGAACTTTGCAGAGATCAAACAATAAGCTATGAAGATATGAATTTATCCCCCTTTTTGTAATACCTGTTTAAAAAGTGAGATAGGTTTTTGTAGATTGGCCTTTTAGGAACAAAAACATCCTCCTATTTCTCAAAATGCATCTTGTATTGGTTGTTGGGTTCCTATACCAATAGGAGTCATAATTTTGAATGGCTAGGGTTAAGCCTTGTAATATTGTACATACCTTTGCTTTCTGCAAATGTTTTCCATATTAAAAAATAAAATAAAAATGTATAGAGGGTATGCCCTAAAACAAAAATCAATGGTCAAAAAAAGAAAAGAGGTCAAAAAATGAAGATATGTGAACCCCACAAAACAAAAAGAGGCCATGAAAGTGTGCAAGTCAAAATGCCACTACTATTTACTTTCATGCATAATAATGATTATGTGCAGTGTGTCACTCATGCCACAATCCACGATAATCAAACTATTTAATCTTGATTATACAATTCTTTTAATTTTATGTTTATAGTTAGAGAATAAAATTTGGCCAAACAATTTAAGCTTGGCAGATCATTAGATACATAGAAAAAATAAAAGGAGCTCATCAGTTTAATCTGAGCGCTTGGATGATATAAGGTTAGAATTAGATAGTCTACTTTGTAAAAGAAAAGGATTGATAAGGGTTTGCTAGCCTAAATGCACCCAAATAAAATGAAGGAAAAAATGTTAGGGTAAGTGAATGGGTAATTAGAAGAAAGGTTGCAGAAATTTCAAGTGATCACACAAAAGCACTTATGTCATGTTTAAATGCATCTTCCAAATGTGCATAAGAAATAAAGAAAGCAAGGACATGGTTTACAACTTGGTTTATTTAACATCCCCCCAGTCATTTCACCACTTTACTTACTAATTTCCCATAAATAAGTTCTAAGTACTTCAATCCTTTAAGTCAAAGAGGCTCAGAGTATTTCTCTGACTTTTGGAGGGACCGGACCCTCAGCTTAATGACGTATGGACACAAGTACTAGAACCCCCTTCATGAAAATTCATCTCCCTTCATTTCCCCTCATTTCCCTAATAAAACCCCCTTTTCCTAGGGTTAAACTCTTTTTCCTAGGAAAAGCCAAACAACTCCATGTAAATCCCTTTTCACCCAAAATCCCACAAAAAAAACTTTATCCTAAGTATAAAGTGAAGTGTGCAGAAATTTTATGTTTTACCTTTTACTTAGGGAAAACCCACTCTGCCCATTATATTTTCATATTAATTTATAATTTTATTATTTAATTCTCCCATATCGCTTTTCCTGTATATTAATTAATTCCTTTATGTAAATAAACCAACCCCTAGTCTAGTTATAAACTATACACTTTACCCCCATATCCCGACAAAAGTTATTAATCTCGTCTTTAACCCCTCCAGATCACCTAAAACCTGTCATTAAACAACACCCGATCACTTAACCCAGGATTAATTCCTAAAAATAATCCCAAAACACTGTGAATAAAACCCCTGCTTCCCCCCCATTCCCGCGCCCTCCCGCCGACTCTCGTTCATTTCCTCCGTGCAACTCCATCGCCCGACTACCGCTTGATCAATCGCCCCTCATCCGACAGCTCACAACCATATCGGTTGAGCATGATCACTGACCTTTACCTGCCTAATAAGGCAGATTGCCCTGCCCCCTCGGATGCTACGTGTCAAACATTGTATCGCATCAGGTGACCCCTCCCAAATACCGCCCGCTCCACAAAAGAAATCCGACGGCCATCCAATACTGCTTCCCCGATTAACGGAAAAACTTGCCAGCTGTTCATTTGCAAATGAACCCACCAAAAGCAATTTTTCTTTTATAAAAGGCTAAAAATCCCTTGTTCACCCTTTTTTCTCTTTTTTTTATAAAACCTGGGAAAACCTTTGCAACTTTTGCAAATGCTGAATTAACCAATAGACCTCCAAATTCACTCCAGAAGACGCTGCAACCAACCCAGCTGTCCTCCCAGTCTATACAAGAAATGTACAAACTTCTGCAACTACCACAAACCACCAATTTGAAGCCAATTCACCCAATTCTAGGTTTTTCGCTATAGAATATGACTCCATGTTCACATTTGGAAAAATTCGACGCATTAAGTATTTTCATTAAGTCAAATTAATTTAAAATTACCTTAAATTTAAAGAAACCTGCAGCCAAACCCTCTAATAAGTTCCCACCTTTCATTGAAAACTATTGAATAAACCCCCAACACCTAATTCAAATCCACGAGAACTGAAAAATGGCTGCCCCTGTTGCCATGGACATCTGCCCTGTAACAACTCCACATTTAGACCTAGACCACCTTCCTTTGCCTGACAGGGATTTCCAAATAAAAGATACCACTACATCAAAACTCCTGCTCAAAATTCATTGCTTGCGTAGAGACAACTACCTGAACCATTCATATGATATTAGCCTCTGGGAGTCCAATTTACCTAGATATCAGTTCCCCCAAGTGCATGTCTTCCTAGAAATTGTCAACACGTGCCATGCATGCTACATCACTAGTCATAGAACTATCTTGTCTCATGACCAAAAGGTTTTGTTTACCATCACAGCTGAATCCATAAATGAAATGTTACATTTTCAACCACGACCAAATCTAACCCCACTCTCAATTAGGGATCTGATAGACCAGTACATCGACTTAAATCCATCTAGATTGGGCTAGTTACTCCAAATTTTCATTCTAGAAGAAAAACACCTTCCTAAAGATCCCCCTCCATATATGTCAGCCAATTTCTCTAAAAGGGGAAAGAAGATTGTGACCATGATATCATGCATTTTGGGCTACACTACAAGTGAAAACATTGATGAGCTTATACTTTTCTTCATGTCCATTTATACCCCAGGACAACCTCCTGTTGTTTTGTACAATTATGTTGATTTTATAGTTGATAGTGTTAGCCTCCTGCTGCAGCAGGTTACTCATATTTCATGATGGACATTTTTACAGGCCAAATATGTCATACTTTGCATGCTGCAATGCTCCATATTTGCTAAACAAACACCAAAGAAGGAGTCCATGAAAGTGTGCTACTCTAAGTTCAACTGCTGCATTCCAATTTTGAAGAGTTATTCCATTTTTGTAGAATTTTTCAGCTAAAGGGAGGTCCAAAAAGCTTAATCTTGGTCTCCCTAGGTTTCAATTTTCTATTTTAGAATATAGAGAATGAATAATCTGTCCAAACAGCTTAATCTTGGCAGATTCTTAGATAGGTAGAGAAGCAAGGGTGCTCAAAAGCCTAATCTGAGCCCCTAGAAGAAATAAGTGTAGATATAGACAGGAGGACAGTGCAAAAGAAAAATTTGAAAAGATGGGTCTGCAAGTCTAAGTGCACCCAAACTAAAAGAAGAAAAAATGCTAGGTAAGTAGGCTGGGTAGGTAGTTTGGTGGTTGCAGAATCAATGATTGTGATCAGTTTTGTGTTTTCAAGTGTTATATCTATTCAAATCAATATTGCAAGGCAAGAATCCGTATGGAGGAGCTCAAGCGAGGCATAACTAACTTCCCCTTCTTCCTCTTCCCTAAATCATTTACTAAATTCCCCTAAAGAGGTCAAGATCTGCTTGATATCTCTTAGTTTCATCATTTTCCTTATCATTTGCCTTGGTAAAGATCTGCTTTACTTAAGGAGGGTCCATACTTTCTCTACAAAGTTCTATCTCCCCTTTAAAGCCTAAGATCTCTGAGACTTAGCACTTTCTTGTCATTTTCATATTTACTCCTGACATTATTATGTAAATCCCTATTTATTTCCCTTCCCACTACTAAAACTATGTTAATAATTCCCCTATGTAAATATCCCCTCCCTCTGGTTGAAACATAACCATAAATATCCCCTTGGGAATTACTAAGTTCACCTAGATCTTAGTAAGAACCCTCATCTCTGCATAAATTTCCCCTCCGAGGTGTTTGGACTCCTTCCAAACAAAAAAAACCCCCTTCAAATGCATTAACTAACCCCCGCGCATTGCATATTTGGGATTTATTAATGTTTGATTAATAAATAACCAAAGCGCCGAAACATATTAATCGTTAACCTAAAGTCCAAACCCACCCGCGACCGCAAATAATTCATGGTTTAACGTGTGCGCTGTTTTACTAAAGCCCGACCATCTTCCCCTCCCATCCACCGTCGAATCAGCCCTCCCAGATCCGACAGCCCTCATGCATATCGAGCAACCTTTCGTGATGGTTAGTTAGCACCCGATGGACGACGGTTTCCCTATTGTACACAGGGACAGCTGTCGGGTCTTCATTGCATCGGGCCGCCCCTGAAAAATACCGCTCTCGTACCAAAGGCGGTCTGACGGAAACCCAAAACTGCCCTCCTCTCACGTGACATGAGCGCCACGTCACCTGCCAAGTTGCCGCCAGCTCACCCCTTCCTGCCTGCACCTTGCTGACATCACCTTGCCACTGTGTCCGTGCCACATCATCACCCCACCGTACTGCCACATCACCCTGCTGACGTCATCATGTTGATGTCATCACCGTAAAAAAGTCCCACTACTGACGTCATGCTGAGGTCATCTGTCGTATCGTTGATGTCATGCTGACATCAGTAGCTAAAAAAGGAGAAACGTGCAAGTGCAAAATTGAGGCTTCGGAGCCCCATATCAAAATTCTGAGGCAGTTTTCGATGTGCGATTAGTGCTAATCATGCATCACTATGGGAAATGGGCAATATTCGGGAATATTTAGGGAATCTTTTGATTCCTCATCCATATTTGCGTGGAAAAGGGTAAAAAAGGCCCAGTTTTGCAAATTTTAACGTATCAGAAGACAGAGAGAGACCCGATTCAGACATTGAAGACTATCAGAGCAGATGTGAAGCTAAAAACCATGTCAAAGAGTATCAGTGTTGCGGCGAAGTGTATCAGTGAAGATATTCTCAGGGCTCGAGGCGAATGAAACATTAAAGGAAAAACTTCGAAATTCAAGAAGCAGTTAAGGAACCATTCAAAGCTCATCATCACAATGACTGGACATTAAAACTCACATGAAATCAATGGACCAGAACTCAAAGCACAATTATTACAGAATCACTGCACCAGGTCCCCAAAGACACCGTATTAACTCATTTTGATCCAACTGCCTCTGGCGCATCCCAAAGGATATTTACTCGCATTTAATTCTAGCACAAGTTTAGGTTTAAAATTTTTTCCTGCAGACCTGTTTAGGTCAGCTGTAATAAATACTTTTGGATATTTTACCTATAAAGAGGACCTTGAATAATGTAAAGAGGTTACTTTTTTGTTGGTTAGAAGTTTTTCTTGAGCAGAGACTCGCACTGTATATTTGATCATTTCTATAATCAAAGACTGCTTACGAGCTTGGAGAATGAATTGCATACTGTGTTCAATGATTTAAGAGTGATTGTGGAATTCTTGTGCTGATACATGACTCAATAAGTGTTTCTTACCTCTGTCTTTCCCTTCATATATCATTATCTAAGCAACAGAAAGAAAGATTAGCCTAGAATTTGTTTAAGTGCACTCTATGCTCAGTTTCTTCTCTTTCTTTATGTTTTCATCCGCTTTAGGCATAAATATGAATTCCATCTGACTCATATTTGCCCTAATTCACCATGTGTGATAGTTATCCAGTGATTTGTAACTGCCCCTAGATAGAGCTCATCCTCCTTCCCTCTATTAAGATGATTGAGAGATTCTTAGTTGCCTCTCTTTCCTTACATTTCGCTCCATCTCTTTAGCTTGAAAGTTGTTTCATGTGCATCTACCCTACTCCATGTTCCTCTTGTGATTAAGAAAGCCTACCTCCGGTTTTACTCCTTGACTCCATGCCCAATGCTTTTGAAACTTATCACTCTATGTCTGCCTCTCTACTTGAATGCATCTTCCTTCCATTCAAACACCATCCAAACCTGAAAAAAGCCACTGAACCCAATAGCTTGCCTAAAATCATCATCAACAAAGCTAAATCATCAAGAGAGAGCCCTCTCTGATTACAGGTGGCTAGAACTTGTAATCCAAAGATTGGTTTGTGGTTACCTCGGTTGTATCCCTTCAGGAGCTTAGGGACAACCCGAGTGTTAACATAATGGTGACTCCGCTGGGGACCTTCCTCAAATAATCTCACAAATCCAATCCGAAGCTCCATAGAGGAAGAAATCGATCCTTAACAAGTTTCTGTTAACCCGTATTCTTAGAAAAGTTCCCAAAAAACAAGTTAGAATCTGGCTCCCAAGAGAAATCCATGCTATACAAGGTCAAACCCAGACCCAAATCGCCTAGCTGCTTTTGAAAATCTGAATTTAATCCCTAAGATCATTAGAAAACAAGAGCAACAAGAAGACCTTACTGCTTCTAGTCCTGAAATAGTCCAGCCAAGCTGTGTTCCAACCCCTGTCAAAGTCCTATTTCGGTCAACCCCAAGTTCCCCTTGTTCCTCATCCACTTCTCCAGGCACTTCTTCCACACCTCCATTCACTTCAAATACTACCACTACTACTCCCATTATCCCAGTTGTTCCAGTTGTTCCTCTCATCCCTGTTGTTCCCCTTATCCCTGCTAATATGGCTATTAGATATGCACCCTTACAACCGCCTCCAAATCCCGGGGCTATGCCTCAAGATTAGCAGACAAAAATAACATATTTTGATGGCACAAGTGCCTACACATCCCTTCAGCATACAAAGAAAATGCAGGACTACTTTGAGAGTTATGATATTGACGATGATAGCGTGAGAATGAAAATTTTTCTTCAAAGTCTAACAGGCGACGTTAGGACTTGGTTTAGAGCACTCCCAGCCAATTCCATAGGAGACACAAAAGCCTTATACCAGTCATTTATCAACAGATGGGAGAAAAATAAATACCCCCTGCACATACTATCTTAATATGACAACATCAAAAGAGGCCCTCAGGAGACTGTCTTGGACTATTGTGCAAGATTTAACAATGTTTATAATGCAATACCACAGAACTTAAGGCCTCCACCTGATCTTGCTTTGTACAAATTCCCTGATGGTTTTGATGCCGAAATGGCTTATCAGTTAAGGGAAAGATCCCCCCAAAGCCTTACAGAAATGAAAAATGTTGTTGTTAGTGTGGAGGCAAATCTAATTGCCAAAAGAAGCAGAGCTAGAACTGAGAGAAGAACCGCCTTCAAAGAAGAACCCTCAGCCTTCGACCAGAAGCTAGATGCTATTATTAGTGGCATCCATAGGCTGGGGGACAGAGTAGAGAATGTTGAGAGGAAAACATCATGGGAAGGACAACAGCCCAATGCCATAAGGAACCCAAATTTCAGAAAAACTCAAAACCCAAACGCTGGAAGGGCTAGTCCCGACCATGATATTAGGCCTCCTTTCC
>APFE031485313.1:67152-83469 GCA_000404065.3 Pinus taeda
TTGCAAAGAGTAGTGGGTTCCTCTAGAATTTCCTTACTAGATGGATTTTCAGGATTCAATCAAATACTTGTTCACCTGGATGACCAGGACAAGACAGCTTTCACCACACCGTGGGGAACATTTAAGTACGTTAAGATGACTTTTGGGCTGAAAAACACTGGTGCTACCTTTCAAAGGGCAATGGATATTGCATTTGCTAAGGAGATACATGATTTCCTCGTAGTTTACCTTGATGACCTGACCCCATTCTCCAAATCTGACCAAGAGCACCTTAAGCACTTAAGGCAAATTTTCATGACCTGCAGGAAATATGGCATTTCCTTGAATCCTAAGAAGTCCCTATTTTCCCTTGAGGAAGGCAAGCTTCTAGGCCATATCATATCAAAATATGGGATTAGAATTGATCCTGAAAGAATTCAAGCTATCCTCCAAATCTCATATCCAGGAAACATAAAAGAATTGCAAGCATTCCTTGGAAAGATCAGTTTCCTAAGGAGATTTATTCCAAACCTGGCCGATCTAATAAGGCTATTGAGCAATATGTTAAAAAAGGATGCCAAGGTAAAATGGTTTCTTGAAACCAAGAAAGCTTTTGAGAGTATAAAAACTGCCTTGACTCAAACACTTGTCCTCACCAGTCCGCAATTCGACAAAGATTTTATCATTTTTCTTTTGCATTTGAGCACACCATAGCCGCTATCATTTTGCAAAAGGATGATCAAGGTAATGAAAAACCAATTGCTTTCTTTAGTCGAGATTTAAGAGATGCACCCTTGAAATATCAGATTATGGAAAAGAAGGCTTATGCCCTTGTTAAGGCTATCAAAGACTTCAGAATTTACATCTTATACTCCCATGTGATTTCCTATGTCCCAAACTCCGTGGTAAAAGACATATTAACTCAAGAGGGACTAGAAGGCAAAAGAGGCAAGTGGATTGCCAGCATTCTTGAATATGACATTGAGATAAAAACCTACCAAGATGATAAAAGGACAAGGTTTAGCCAAACTAATGTTCGAAACCAATTTCCAAGCCTTAGACATTAATCAACTAGACAATGAACCAGAGCTGGCGACTCCACAGATCAGTGAAACCTTTTTGCAATCCCCATGGTATGCTGATATTTGCTTTGTATTGTTAAACCTGTGTGCTCCCCCAAGATTTTCCAGAACCAAGAAAAGATTTTTAAGGATGAAATCATCAAGGTTTTGTGTCATAGATGGTGCCTTGTTTTGGAAAAATCATGAAGGAATATTGATAAATTGTTTGACTATGAATGAAACTAACAGCATCATGAAAGAATTCCATGCAGGGGACTGTGGAGGACACCTATATTGGAAGTCCACTGCTGACAAGATTTTAAGGGCTGGTTATTATTCACCCTCTCTGTTTGCAGATGTCAAGAAATTTGTTGTTTCATGTCACAAATGCCAAATCTTTGAAGGAAAAAGAAAATTATTGCCTTTGCCCCTTAAGCCCATTTCAATAGAAAAGCCTTTTCAACAATGGGGTCTTGACTTCATTGGAGAAATTCATCGCTCTTCCTCGGGCCAGCACAAGTGGATTTTAACAGCCACTGATTATTTCACTAAGTGGATTGAAGCCATCCCATGTAGACAAGCCAATGAATCTACCATTATCTAGTTCCTTGAGGGAAATATCCTTTCCGGATTTGGCTGCCCTGAGAAAATCATCACTGACAACGCTACTACCTTCAAATACAAAAAGATGATCAACTTCTGCCATAAATTCCACATTACCTTGAGCCACTCTACAGCTTACTACCCTCAAGGTAATGGCTTGGCCGAATCATCCAACAAAAGCCTCATCAACATCATAAAGAAACTGCTAGAGGAAAACAAAAAGAACTGGCATAGGAAACTCACAAATGCTCTGTGGGCAAACAAACTTTCAACCAAGAAATCCATTGGGATGAGCCCTTATGAGCTAGTATATGGCATGGAAGCCAAATTTCCTTCATCTTTGGGCATTCCTACTATCAAACTGTTACAGGAGATTCAGGTTGAACCAAATGACATGCAGAGAAGAGTTAATCAAACCATTCATCTTCAGCGAACCAGAGAGCAAGTGTATGACAGAGCTCAAATGTTGCAAGAGAAACTCAAAAAGATGTTTGATAAGAAAGCTAAAGCAGAGGATTTCTGGGTTGGCAGCAAAGTTCTAAGGTGGGGCTCATGAAGAGAGGACAAGGGAAAACATGCAAAATTTGATTTTCTTTGGAAAGGTCCATACACTATCGGCGTTGTGCAAGGAAATAACACATATTTCCTCAAATCTCTAGATGGAAGCACAGCTGAAGAAGGCCCTGTTAATGGCCGAATGTTAAAACATTACCATGATCCTTTTGATTGAGAAAAAATAGGCGGTGTTATTTTCTGTACATAAATTTTTGTACATATCAGCACTTTATTTTATTTTCGTAACATTCCGGATGCTAAAGCACGCAGAAGAAAGCAGGCAGTGCTTCACAGTTCACTAGCAAATCAGTTGAGGGAAAGTGTTGTTTTCAGTCCAAAATTTCAAATCAAATTTAACAGTCAACACTAAGAAGTTTCAGTGCACAAAAACAACAGAAGATCAAGGCAGTCTGACCTGCTATTCTTGGCTTTTCACAAGCAGAAGCCATCCCCAAGTGCAGCCACTGTTAGCCTCCTGTTGCAGCAGGTTACTCATATTTCATGATTGACATTTTTATAGGCCAAATATGTCATACTTTGCATGCTGTAATGCTCCATATTTGCTAAATAGACACCAAAGAAGGAGGCCATGAAAGTGTGCTAGTCTAAGTTCAACTACTGCATTCCAATTTTGAAGAGTTATTCCATTTTTATAGAATTTTTCAGCTAAAGGGAGGTCCACACAGCTTAATCTTGGTCTCCCTAGGTTTCAATTTCCTGTTTTAGAATATAGAGAATGAATAATCTGTCCAAACAGCTTAATCTTGGCAGATTCTTATATAGTTAGAGAAGCAAAGGTGCTCAAAAGCCTAATCTGAGCCCCTGGAAGAAATAAGTGTGGATATAGATAGGAGGACAGTGCAAAAGAAAAAGTTGAAAAGCTGGGTCTGCAAGCCTAAGTGCACCCAAACTAAAAGAAGAACAAATGCTAGGTAAGTAGGCTGGGTACGTAGTTTGGTGGTTGTAGAATCAATGATTGTGATCAGTTTTGTGTTTTCAAGCGTTATAGCTATTCAAATCAATATTGCAAGGTAGGAATCCGTATGGAGGAGCTCAAGCGAGGCATAACTAACTTCCCCCTTCTTCCTCTTCCCTAAATCATTTACTAAATTCCGCTAAAGAGGTCAAGATCTGCTTGATATCTCTTAGTTTCATCATTTTCCTTGTCATTTGCCTTGGTAAAGATCTGCTTTACTCAAGGAGGGTCCATACTTTCTCTACAAAGTTCTATCTCCCCTTTAAAACCTAAGATCTCTGAGACTTAGCACTTTCTTGTCATTTTCATATTAACTCCTGATATTATTATGTAAATCCCTATCTATTTCCCTTCCCACTACTAAAACTATGTTAATAATTCCCCTATGTAAATATCCCCTCCCTCTGATTGAAACATAACCATAAATATCCCCTTGGGAATTACTAAGTTCACCTGGATCTTAGTAAGAACCCTCATCTCTGCATAAATTTCCCCTCCGAGGTGTTTGGACTCCTTCCAAACACAAAACACGCCCTTAAAATGCATTAACTAACCCCCATGCATTGCATTTTTGGGATTTATTAATGTTTGATTAATAAATAACCAAAGCGCCGAAACATATTAATCATTAACCTAAAGTCCAAACCCACCCGTGGCCGAAAATAATTCATGGTTTAACGTGTGTGCTGTTTCACTAAACCCTGACCATCTTCCCCTCCCATCCACCGTCGGATCAGCCCTCCCAGATCTGACGGCCCTCATGCACATCGAGCACCCTTTCATGATCGTTAGTTAGCACCCAATGGACGACGATTTCCCTGTTGTACACAGGGACAGCTGTCGGCTGTTCATTGCATCGGGCCGCCCCTGACAAATACCGCTCCCATACCAAAGGCGGTCTGACGCAAACCCAAAACCGCCCTCCCCTCGCATGACATGAGCGCCACGTCACCTGCCAAGTTGCTGCCAGCTCACCCGTTCCTTCCTGTGCCTTCCTGACATCACCCTGCCACTGTGTCCCTGCCACATCACCACCCCGCCGTACTGCCACGTCACCCTGCTGACATCATCACCGTACAAAAGGGTCCCACTGCTGATGTCATCCTCCGTACTGCTGACATCATGCTGACGTCAGTAGCTAAAAAAGGAGAAATGCGCAAGTGCAAAATTGAGGCTTCAGAGCCCCAGATCAAAATTCTGAGGCAGTTTTCGATGCACGATTAGTGCTAATCGCGCATCGCTATGGGAAATGGGCCATATTGGGGAATCTTTAGGGAATATTTTGATTCCTCAGCCATATTTGCGCCGAAAAGGGCAGAAAAGGCCGGATTTTAAACATTTTAACATATCAGAAGACAGAGAGAGACCCGGTTCAGACATTGAAGACTATCAAAGTAGATGTGAAGCCAAAAACCATGTCAAAGAGTATAAGTGTTGCGGCGAAGTGTATCAGTGAAGATCTTCTCAGGGCTCGAGGCGAATGAAACATTAAAGGAAAAACTTTGAAAGTCAAGAAGCAGTTAAGGAACCATTCAAAGCTCATCATCACAATAACTGCACATTAATACTCACATGAAATCAATGGACTAGAACTCAAAGCATAGTTATTGCAGAACCACTGCACCAAGTTACCAAAGACACCGTATTAACTCATTTTGATCCAGCTGCCTCTGGTGTAGCCCAAAGGATATTTACTCGCATTTAATTCCAGCACAAGTTTAGGTTTAAAATGTTTTCCTGCAGACCTATTTAGGTAAGCTATAATAAATACTTTTGGATATTTTACGTATAAAGAGGACCCTAAATAATGTAAAGAGGGTTGGTTTTTTGTTGGTTAGAAGTTTTGCTTGAGCAGAGACTCACACTATATATTTGATCATTTCTATAATCAAAGACTGCTTATGAGCTTGGAGAATGAATTGTATACTGTGTTCAATGATTGAAGAGTGAATGTGGAATTCTTGTGCTGATACATGACTCAATAAGTGTTTCTTACCTCTGTCTTTCCATTCATATATCATTATCTAAGTAGCAGAAGGAAAGATTAGCCTAGAATTTGTTTAAGTGCACTCTATGCTCAGTTTATGCTGTTTCTTTATGTTTTCATCTGTTTTAGGCATAAATATGAATTCCATCCGGCTCATATTTGCCCTAATTCACCATGTGTGACAGTTATCCAGGGATTCTTAACTGCCCCTAGATAGAGCTCATCCTCCTTCCCTTTGTTAAGCTGATTGAGAAATTCTTAGTTTCCTCTCTTTCCTTACATTTCGCTCCATCTCTTTAGCTTGAAAGTTGTTTCATGTGTATCTACCCTGCTCCATGTTCCTCTTGTGATCAAGAAAGCCTACCTGCGGTTTTACGCCTTGACTCCATGCCCAATGGTTTTGAAACTTATCACTCTATGCCTACCTCTCTGCTTAAATGCATCTTCCCTCCATTCAAACACCATCCAAACCTGAAAAAAAACCACTGAACCCAATAGCTAGCCTAAAATCATCAACAAAGCTAAATCATCAAGAGAGAGCCCTCTCTGATTACAGGTGGGCTAGAACCTGTAATCCAAAGGTTGTTTTGTGGTTACCTCGGCCGTATCCCTTCAGGAGCTTAGGGACAATCTGATTGTTAACAGATAGGATGCATGAGCAATTTAATAGAATGAGCAATGAAAGAGTGTTTAAATTCTCCTCTATCCACTATCATATGTTCCTGTACTACCAACCAGATAGATTTCCTTTCACTCTCCAAAAGCTTGATACCAAGGGCCAACCTAGGTCTGTCATTTTTTGGACCCTATTATTCCACAAATTTGGATCACCATACACTTATTCAGATTTTATAGACTCTTGTGTACATCCAGTCATCACTATGATTACAGGAAATAATCCACCTAGGATAAACCAAGAGATAAAAAGGGTCCTACAGCTATCCAAACAGACCAAAGTGGGAGATTGGTACCTGTACCAAAACCACACAAAGATAAGTATGTATGGGTGCCAGCTTGCACCATATAAACTACCCAAAAACCTCCCCATGAGGTTATTTTCTTTGGAGTATTATAGGAAAATAATGAACTTAGAGAAGTAAATTTTGTTTCAGCCAAGAAGAAAACTCGATTTAAAGTCAAAGATCAATTAGGCCCTTTCATCTGTAATTCGAGAGAAGCAGGGGAGGAAGCAGATCGTATATTACAAGAAATGAAATTCCAAAAGAGTTTTATGTGGAGATATGACCCTCAGGGATACATGACCAGACTTAGGAAAAAGGCCAAATTGGGGCCTTACCTTCATCGCCCCATACCTGAAATAGAAGCTTATGCCAATCAATCTGAGTGGTTGGAGAACACTCTTATAGATAAAGATAGTATAAAGGTAGACATTGAGAATACCTTGATTGATTTACAAAGGTAACTTGATGAGAGTTCATTTCTGTAGGTGCCAAAACAACAAGAAGCCACCATGAGCACCCCTCTCATCATGTAGACTCCCAAAAATGAAGAAATAAATCCCAAGAGAAATAAAGAGGGAGAATCTACTTCAGGCTTAGATAAATCTAATCTGCAGTAGGAAACAAGCCAAAGCAAGAGGCCAAGGCTAAATCCTTCCTCTGAACAGGAAGATACAAAAGGATCAACATAGGTGACTAACATAGAGGTAGATAGAAGTAGGCCTACAACTCCATCTTAAGACTTACAAGAGCCATGCACATCACAGACTCAGATGTTGGAAAGGCAGTGAAGTGTGGAAGTGTCTTCATTCACTAAATCTACTGACAGGGACCAAGACATAAAGTACAGGTACAAAGACATTAAAATGAGGAATTAGAAGCTCAAAGCTCAGACATATGCTCAATATATAAAACTCACTCCCAGAAATCAAACAAGGTTGATGTCAGATTTTGACATCAAGGAGGGAAAGCTTCAAATTTCCTTTCTTAAACCTATAGCACAGCAGCCCAAGACATCTTTAGACATCAAGAGGGTGGACTTTGAAGTGTTGGCAAGGGATATTCATCCCATAGACCAAATAGAACTGCGTAAACAGAATGGAGAGATGATATACTCCACCCTCACAGGTAAAGCCATAGCTGCCCATCAGTTACAAAACTCATTGACCAACATATCAGCTCAATATCAGTTGGTGAAGGCCTCCTCACAGGCCAAGGATACTAGGATCAAGTCCTTAGAAGACTTAGTGATTTAATTGGGACATGATCCCAATGATATTAAAGCTATAGAGCAACTTATAAAGAAGAAAAACGATGATATTTCTGCACTTAAAAAGCAATTAAAAATACCCCAGCTGTAACATCCTCAAACACTTGAAATCTTAGAGAGTCAAACAGGACATGAAGAGTTGATGGAATTGGTCCTAAAGCTTAATGATCAGTTAAGGGAGACATAAAAGGAGCTAGACACTTTAATTCAATTGAAACAAAGTGACATGGCCACAACTTCTACAAATGTCATCCCTATAGTATCTACAACAATCCCTTCCACACTAGCAACTTCAATAGCACCTATAGCTCCACTGGCCACAGCATTTCCAGTCACAATAGAGTCTACAACAATAGGTGCATTAGGAGAAAAAGTAGTAGAGTTAGTTAAAGCCATGGAGGAAATTTCTATCTAGGCTACAAAAATGAACAAACTACGAGAAAAGGTGGCAAGTTTAGAAACTTACTACAAACTTGCCCAAATAAGGCAAAAGGAAGAGGCCCAAAAGGCCAATAGAATGAGTGAAATAATCAAAGCTATGGAGAAGGGCCTAACATTGGAGAAACCCCTTGGGAAAGCCAGGGAACTGTTATGGGCCAATATCATTGGCTCTGTCAGTGATATTTGGTCATCTATTCAAGTTAGTTTTGAACAGATAGAATTGATAAAGATAGCTAGAAAAGCTATCCAAAAAATTAAAGAGGAATTGGGAGACATTCCTGAGGATTCCAATAGACTCATCCACTTCCTTAACAGCAAAAACAGGTATGAGATTCATGAGCTAGATATAGAAGACAGAACTGAAACCATTTTGGAAATAATGAAGGTCCTTTCTAAGAGGAACCTAATTCTTAAGTTGGAGGAAATGTGCTAGAACATGCAGGTAGCCATTGTAGATTCATGGCTAAGTTCCAAATTCTAAGGGAGGAAGGATTGCCTAGTCCATTGGTCATTAATGACAAACTTATGACTCAGTAGCATTATGATAAGAGACTCAAGTAGTTGGCTAATGAACAAGCTAACACTTCATCAATAAAAGCACTTCCAACTGGCAAAGTTTTGTACAATACATTTGAGAACTTGTTTTTCCTCCAGCATGAGGTAAAACACTTGTTCATCGCCAAGCCCAATTTTTCCAAGTATACCAAGACTGATGAGATATATAGGTGAATGATGAATGTCAAGCTACCTAGTGTTGAATGGTGGGAAAAGATGACTAACTTACTGGGAGAAATTTACAGTGAAAAGGTTACTGCATAGTAAAAGTATAACAGTCAAGTAAACATATGAAAATAGGTCAGCATGGTTAAAGACTATCAGTGCCAAAGAATAACAAGTTAAAGATAAAAGTTTAAAAAGATTCCATCGTAGAAGACCACAACAACAAGAAAACATAAAAGGTTTAAACCCAACCATAAAGCCAGCAACACCACAATAAAAGGGACAACATGAAGCAGTTCAATAGCTGCCTCTATCTTCTTGCAAGAAGATATTTTGAATTTCCTAGATCAAATCTCAAGTTAGTTTGAGATATTTTGCAATAAACTTTTGTATAAATACTTCATAAATCGAAGTATGTAGGGTGGAATATTATACATTTCTATAGACTTCTTGATTTAAAGACTGTAAAGCCATTGGAGCATTGACTGAACCAACAAGCTGGATTAATGAATAAAGACTAGATATTTCAAAGGATTCATGTGTTGAGCGAAGTGTAGACAAGTATTCTCTCACGTTTTTGTTATCTTCTTTAAAGTTTTTCCTTTATGTTTATTTGAATCTGAATGTTATAACATGGAATGATATCTCAGATTTTGCTTAATTTTACTTTGTTTTAACTGTTAGGCATTTAAATGTTTTCAACTCATATCTAAGTTAAGGAATTCTTAATTGCTCCTTAGTTTAGGTGGTTTCTCTATAATCTATAGCAAAGGATTCTTAATTTCCCTTTGTTTTCGATTACCTCCTACTCTCCGTTTAAATCCCGGTCTAAGAATTATCAATTGCTCTCTCACCCTGATTCAAACCATTTCACCCCTCTGCTCCAAAGAACTGCACTTTATTCTGCTATCTTGCCCTTTGAACATTCCCTTTAGTGAGTTAATTCCAGCTCTACTACCCGTCTGTTGACTCCATAGCCTAATGGTCCAAATAGATCATTCTATCAATTTGTTTTGAGGATTCCACCATCCAATATTCAATACAAATCAAAAACTCCCCCTAAACCTTCAAAACTAGCCTAAAATCCTAGCAAACAAAACTAAATTATATAGAGAGAGCCCTCTCTGAGCCATAGGTTGGCTAGAGCCTATGCTAATAAGTTGGTTTGTGGTTACCTCAGTCATTTTCTTTCTTGTGATAACTTCTAGATAAAATTCTGAGTGATAACATAGTAGAAACTCCACTCAGGAATCTCAAATCCTCAGCCCTAATAAAACTTTAAGAAAATTATAATTCTATATTTCAAGCCTCTTGAAGTCATTTGTTAGAATTTATCTTACAAAATCTCACAAAAACAACTAAACTTTTTTGAAATTTTGGCTTCAAGGAAGACTCATTTTACTAGGGCTAATCTAGACCCAAACCTGCCCCAGTAGTTGATAATCCCAACCTAATTTCAAGAAAATCCAAAAAAGAAGAAATTTCAGTTAGCGAGATACCATTTGTTATAGAAATATTTGGGTACTGCAACCCCAATCACACATTTCCATAAAACAAGGGCTTCTAAACCTCCTAAAAGTGTTGTTTCATAGCCTAAAGGAACAAGGTCAACTGATTACATCATTTCCCAGAAGTTATCCCTGAAAAACTGCTTAGAACTAGTCAAAATTGGACCATACATACTGATCCATGTTGTGGGTGTGATGCATCTCACTTGTCACATGCAAAGGCTATGATGCATACTGGAAAGCCCTTCTGTAGGGTGCGATGAGCGAGAGTAGACAAATGGCAGAGGCAGTTTGCTAGGTAAAAACCTAGAGAACATTCTAGAAATTGCTCATATGACAATTGCCTCTCTAAATTCACCTAGGGATGAGTAAGACATCATGAAATCTCCAAGTGGGACCAAGAACTATAAGTGAAATGACACTAATCAAAATTCCAGAAGTTAACTCACCCACCTGAAAATATTTATATATGGATCCCTCATCCTAGAGATCTAGAGGCTAGAATTTTGTATTTTGTAAGGAAGTGCTATTGGTTTCTCTGTGAAACATTGTATTGTTGGGTGATCCTGTCTTTTCATGAGGTGAAGAGGGCTTTCATGCTGGGAGGATGGCGCTGCATCAGACAGGATGGTCGTAATCCTCTCTTCTACTACTTCTATCAATAAAGTTATTTGAGTTTTCCTCCATATACTTGTATATTTCTGAATCTTGTATTGGTGGGTGCATTTGTATGGTTAATATACATCTGATCCTATACTGTTTATGGTTATAGATCTCTATGCTTTGATGGCATTATGCTGCTTTGACTCTACAGGTGTTCTTTGAAGTGGGACAAGTGAGGAAGGAGTGGCAAATCTCTGTTAAAGGAGGGAGGAAACAAGCAAGGAGACAAGTGAAAGACTGAGGTTGGTACTCTTTGCTTCTCTCTCATCTATCTCTCATAAAGGAAAATGCAAGTAACTCTGGTTTGTTTGTTTCTAAGATAGCTACCCGTCTTAGTGGGACTAGTAGCTCTGAATGGACACTATTTTTCCTAATAACAAAATGGCGACTCCACTGGGGAACGAATAGTTTGATTGTTAGTCACTATTGTTTGCTTTATAAACTACAGATGGAGCCTGAAGTTAAGCCAGCTAGCCTTCAAACTACTTTTGCTATGCAACTGCAAAGTAGATCAACACTGCTTTAGTCAATCTCTGGGTTAGTTTATGAACTGAACATCTGACTTGCAAACATCCTAAGTACCCTGGTGGTAGCTCAAATAACCTCATTAGATCAGCCCCTATACTTTTTGTTTACTATCTATCATTAGCTCAACCTAAATCCCTGAACTTAGTTGTAAACTATGAGTGAAAACCAAGCTCAGTCTCATCCCTGGACCATCACACTATCTCTCATTGGCAACCTGGATGCATCACACCTCTCGTGTGTTACAGGTGAGATACATCCTTGTTTCCCTATGTTACAGGTGTGATGATTGAGTGAGACTGTTTCTGCCTCCAGATTTTGGTTTTTTCTTCATTATCTTCAGCTTTATTTAGTAGTTTGCTATCTATGATCAGTATGTCACTGTTGAAACCTTCTTCTTTTGCATTATTCAACCTCCATTGATAAAGAATTGTGAATGTTATTTTATGTATTTTTCATTATTTATAGTTCTCCTTTGCAAACAATAGCTTATTCGAACTGTCGCCTTTTGATTTGAAAGTGTCGCAAGTGTCATTTTCAAGCAAAGAAAAGAGTTTCGTAAAGTCTTCCTCTTTTAGATAGCCGATTACACTTTTTCCATTGTTTTTTATTTGAATCATTAATTCTTTGAAGTGTCGAAAGAAATTTTCAAGTCGAAATTGAAAGTGTCGTCTAAATCTTCCTTTTGTTTTTGAAAATAAATTGCTAAAGTGTCGCTTTGAGGAAAGATAGTTCAGATCTGTACTTAGTTTTCTTTTTTTATTCTCACATTAAGGAAACTGAAAAACAAATACATGCATGTGCATTTGCATTTAGACGGCATGCAGAAATTGATTTAGGACAATGCATCTTAGTGTGTGCTCTCTGCTCTATGTTGAAAGAATTTTACTCTTCTTTCCTTAGTAGCTAGGATTTTCATTTCTAAAAGAATGTAAACGACTGTTTATCATCTTAGATTGCATATTTAGGAATTGTTTATCTATATCACACAGTGAACCTTAAAGGAAAACTTCGTAAGAAAGATCAACTATAAAATAAACCTCAATGAACATAAAAAAGCTTTGGAACATAACGCACAACACCTAGAAGTCTAGGCTAGACACGTATTCCGGCGTCGTAAAGCCTGGTTATTATCGTTTTCATCATAGGTTGGGTGATTCCTCCTCTTTAATATGACAAGTTCTAGTATGGGCTTGTGCTCCCATGTACCGTTGAGTATATATTGGGAGACCACAATAGGCTATATCCTTTATCCTTAGGAAGCCGTGTCTTCTGCCCCATTGATCGCAATGCACTCAACACAGCATTCAGGAAGATTGACTGCCGTACGTAAAAATTATTCTACAGTTTTGTGATTGGTTTGGTATTCCCTCTGTCTAGATTTCTAGAGTAGTCAATTTCATTCCTTTCCAGACTCCTTAAAAGAAAATGTACCTCTAAGCACTTGTCACTTCAGGCTCATTAAAAATCGAAGGGGACTAGAGCCATCTTTAGCTTTTTCTCGACTCTTAAAAATTGAAAAAGCAAGTTTTGTCAAAGCGTCATAAAATTTATTTTAATCGGAATAACATCATTATTCCCTCATTGGTCTTAGGTTGAGAAAATGGAGTCCACCAATCAAGGATTTCCCCTTGGGGGGAATCCTAGTCCTTTCTCTTCTTGGGGATATGTTGGTGCTCCACACATGGCTACATTGTCCCTTCTAGGATTCACAATTGGCCTGCCAGTATGGCTTTTCTCGACCTCTATCGTTCAAAACACCGTAATTCCTCAGCAATGAAATCAGCAACCAGATGATACTGAAGTCGCTCCCCCACCCCCTCCTTCATTTGTTTCTCCATCTCCTTCTTCCTCTTTGCTTGGTGAAGCTAGTAATGCTAAAAACCAAGTAACTGAGAAGGAGAAGAATGGGAAGAAGAAGAATAAGAAGAAGCCAATGGCGAAAGGGGGAAACCAGGAATTGTCTGGCAAAAATCCACACACTACACCATCCAAACCTAAATCTCCATGTGTCATTTGAAAAGGAGACCACTATCATTGAGATTGTCCTTACATCCCGCGCATCTTAAGAGACTAGTCTCCCCACTTGCACAATCCGGTGTCTTCAACCTCTGACGATCATGTTGAGAGCACACCATCAACTAGTGAAAATGAATTCAATGGACAGAAAGGAAGATCTAAATTTCCTTGTAGATTGTGTGAAGGGGATCATGCCCTCCACCGTTGTCCTTTCCTAGATGAAGCTAAAAGAGTCTTGGATAACCGTCCCGCTTCACCACAGCGACTTCCTCCTGGATACAAGAAACTCTTGCCAAGTCCATCGCTAGTTGAAAATATGACTGACACATCTTTTTTGTCGGTCGAAGCACCTATCATTGAAGATAAACCCTCTGATTCCACATCAGATCAAAGTCAATAGGTCGACACGACAGTTGACCTAGTCTTTTCTTTAGAAGGTCCACCTTCAGATGATACAGTCACCAAAGAGAATGACAACGAGACCGTTCAATTTTTTTTTGTTAATACAAAATCCGATGAACATGGGGGAAATCTACCCATTCCTTTACCACAGGAAGGAAGTTCATCAGAGATTCATTCAACCATTTATTCAGTCCCTCCTCCAAGGAATCTAGTTGTTTCCTTCGATTGGAATCTACTAGTGATACCCCGCCTAACATCTAATGTACCATTCCGAATCATAGTGCAAGATTATAGAATGATCATGGTTGGTATTATCATAGATGAAGGGGCTTCCGTGAGTATCCTTTCATCAACTGCTTGGAAAGAGCTTGGTTCGCCATTGCTTCTACCTGACATTCGAAATCTGTCAAGCTTCAACAAAGGAACCAGTTGACCTTTAGGGATCCTTCCAAATTTTTTTATAACTTTGAGAAGGAAAACCATTCATCTAAATGTAATGGTAGTCCAAGGGCCTCTATAATACAATCTAATCCTTGGGCGTGACTACATTTACAACATTGGATCCATTGTTTCCTCACTCTTTCGAGTGGTGTGTTTCCTGTATGAAGGCAGAATGGTCCAGCTCGTTGACCAGCTTCCATTCCCCGGTTCAAACACGACTACTAGTCAAATGCCATCCCTAACTCATCCTTTTGCACAAGGAATGTCTCATCAACCTCCAGTCCGTCCACTCGATGAGCGTGAGTGATTTGGTGAATGTGACTAAACCCGGGGGGGGTGCGCCTTGGTCTGCTTTGGAAGGAAAACCCCAAGTATAAAGTAGGTTTTTGCGTAGGATATATAACTAGTCTGACATACCCGTCCATTTAGGAAAATGGGATTAGACTGGAAAAGGATTCCCTTGTCAAACGTTATGTGAGTGGAAGCTCCCACCATTCACCTTTGTCTATTTTTATGGACAGAGCCAAGGATGTGTTTTGTCTGCAAATGCGGATGAAACAACTTTGCTTTAATGCAAGAACTTCCATATGGTAACCTAGAAAATCTACTTCTCTTTATACCTAGGGGCATGCAAACCTTTTGTACACAAGTGAAAAGTGACCAATGTAACTTTAAACCTATAGTTTTTTACTAACTTCAACTGCTTAAGTTAGGTGATTGTTCTAATCAACCATTCACCTTTGCAAGGGCTAAATGGCATCGATGAAGTAAAGGAAAGGTTTCCTGTCGAGAAGCTATCCTACCTAACCTCAGTAGTTCTTTAACTCCTAGGACAGTAGTTGGTCATTCCTAGCTTGCATAAAAAAGGCTTTGGAGCAAAGTTGCACATGGGGTAAGCTCCCTAAAAAATAATCCTACTAATGAGAGACGTCCTTAGTATATGACTGGCATGAGCAGGTTTACACAAAGTTCAAGCTCGTTAAAAAATAAACGTAGCAATGAGCATATGTTTCCCTAGAGTTCAAGCTCATTAAAAAATGAACCCACCTTTGGTAAATAACCTTTGTGATCGCATTTCTATCAGCTTTTGAGCCTTGGTCATGTTCTTACCATCACCTCCACTTTTTCGCCCATCATACGCCTCCACTTTGTTATTTACCCTTTTGAGGAATAGCTGCGATGAGTGATTTTGTTAGCCACCTTCTTTACACTACCATGATCGAAAAGTTCCAAACCTTACCTGGAACCAGCTACTACCCTAAAATATCATTTGTTCCTCAAAGACGAGTCTCTTTTAAGCTCTTTTTAGACTCATAAAATATAAAAAGATTGTCGATAAATTGGCCTCTCCAACTCGTTAAAGTGATTGGAAGTGCCATCCCTCCTCTATATTTTAATATTTTTGGAACTGAGGGATCATTACACAAAAAGATCGAGCACTTGTCTTTTTCAGTTCGTTAAAGTGATTGGAAAAGTCATCCATTTCGTATTATTTTATACTTTTTTGGACTTAAGGGATTATACTACAAAAAAGTATTACTGGAGTTTCCTTTTCATCTTTTTCAGAATCTCTAAAACTGAAAAGGACCGAGTCATCTTTTTCGTTAAACTCGTTAAAACAATAGCGACAAACTTTTTGATTACAGACAAGAGCAAGTTTCACTGTCGCTAGGCTCATTAAAACATAGCGATAGGTTTGCCTGAAGGGAAAATTATAGAACAAGCATATGTTATCCTCCACAAGCTTGAAAAAAATAAACAGGTACTGGTCAGGAATGACTAGGGAAAAATTGGGAAGAAAACTTGAAGAACTTCATTGGTAGCAGGTCGCTCTTGAACATGACACTTTCACTTCATCACCATGATTGAGTCAGGTTGGGTTATTCTGTTCACCAGTCATATCACCACTGGTCCTTTGTACCATCCATTTTTGGGGTTAACGCTGCCAATCTATTTTCAGTGTTGCTGATATGTTCAAGAGAAGTCGCTCAGAGAATTCACCAACCCAGTTTATGCCTCATCCACTGCAATACCTTCACTCTCCATTTTTCATGACTGCCACCCTGAACCTTGTATCATCGAATCATTTTCACCTCCACAAAATCATTTCCTCCATTCCCTATCATAGATGTGGGATTCATTAAGGCCCTCCTATGATGGGTCACTTCTTGTCGACATCAGCTCATTATCCAAGAAGTCGACTTAGGA
>APFE031485313.1:83575-99156 GCA_000404065.3 Pinus taeda
GGGTCACTTCTTGTCGACATCAGCTCATTATCCAAGAAGTCGACTTAGGAACAACCCTTTCAGTACTTTGAAGCTTACATGCCTCAATGGCAAGTTTCTCACTTCCGGTGACAGGTTTACATCAATGGCCTTCGACCGAAGGATTTTGCATGGTGTTCGACATTGACTCATGTATTCCACCATGTGAATTGTACTACAGTACCTTGAGGGTCATTATCATTATCGGTGATTCCTCTCACGCCTGTTAACAACTTACATCATTGGCTGGTAATCAAGCAATGTATTTCCATGTTCGACACCAAAACATCTTTTCATATGGATTGACTTGTACTCTGGGCGAAGATTGAAAAAGTTTGAAGACCTCAGATCTAGTTTCATCCATCTAGGCTGCGATATATTCACGAAAATAAAGACATCAAATGTACATCATAGCTATATAGATAATCATCCAAGCCAAGGAATAATGGCTCTACTAGAATCATCAGTCTACCACACAAACGGTGTTGGCATTATGATACAAGTGTTTTCCGTGATGGCAAGATGACAGATTATAGTGCAGCAGATCAGTAGCAAAGAATTGATGATCAGATTACAAAGAATGAAGAAAGCTGAGTATACCCGCAGGTTCACTATCTACCAAGCCGCATACATAGGCATGTTATACGCAGGTTCACTATGTACCAAGTCACGTATATACGCAGGTTCGCTATATACCAAGTAGGGTATACACACATGTTATACACGCAAGTTCTCTATATACAAAAATTCGTATACACGCGGAATTGCTGATCATAAGTCGCGTATGCGTATGCACGCAGTTTCATGCACTAAAAAGCGCGTACATGTGGGAAAACTTACTTTTGGTCCATGGTAGTTAGTCCTTGGTATTTGAACCTATGATTTTGAACCATAGTATCTCGTCAGATGTGTTGATCCCTAGTATTGGGTTAATGGTATTGGTTTGTTATGGTTTTGGACCGTGGTATTGTAAAAGGCCTAAGACTATAAAAGGAGAAGAAGGTCACTAGGCAAAGGTAATTGAGAAAGTCTTGAATATCTGATGAAGGATGAGATCTAGTATGTAGGTTATGGGTTGCTTGATCTAAGCTAAGGAGGGATCTCACAAGTTGATGGAGAACAAGATCTAAGGATAGATCGAGATCAAATGGTTTGAAAATGAACTATCTCTATATGATTGATTATGTTTATTCTAGATCCATATACTGACGCATGTAATGATCTAAACTGGGTTTGAAATTGCTGCAAGTCATGATTGAATATCTATAGATCTGTACGCGGGTTGACTTTGGAAAAAGCGTGTACGTACGCGGGTTTGGTTTTTCCAAGTAGCGTATGCACTTTAATGCATGATTTTGATGATACAGTTGGTTCTGAATAGTGTTGCAGAGTTCAGGGTTCTGCTCTGTGTTTCGGTGACTGCTTTTTGTTGACAGGGTTCAGAGTTTCAGTATTGGGTGATTCAGAGATTGATAATGCTAGTGTTGATTGATTGTGTGCTTCAATCATATTGATGGGTCCAGTATGAAAATTTGATGAAGCGTGGCCTTCAGATTATAGAGTTGTGCTTAAGTGTATCCAGTCTGAAAATTTATGAAACGTGGTACCTGGAGGAGAGAAGATTGTAGGTCGATACCTACGTACTAGTATCTTAGCTAGTACAAGAACTATGGGGGTTGTAGCTCCCTTCCAGAAGAAGCTGGAGAAAGAGAGTGGGTTATAGCTCTCTGTAGGTTGTAGCCTGCGTGCTGGTAAAGGACTGCACCAGTAAATTGTAAAAGAAATTTCTTATTAAAGGAAGATAGAAACAAATTGCAGCAGGTGGTTTTCACCCACATTGGGTTTCCACCTTATATCATGGTGATCATGTGTGCTTCTTGTGTGTGATGATCTGTTCTGTTTTACTGCTCATATGGTCAATGAAGTTCTGATGCATTAACTAAAGATCAACCTGTAATGGATTATTTGAATCATAAATAATCTGGAATATACGCTTGTTGCTTTAGACACAGTCGCGTATACACGCGGGTTCACTTAACTAAAGTAGCGTATATGTATCTAAGTATGGAATAGAAAAAGTTTTACTAATTTGATAATACTGATTCACCCCCCTTAGTATTATTTCCAACAATTGGTATCAGAGCAGGTCCTTTGGTAGAAGCTTGATCGCTTGAAGGAGATCCGTGGAACAATGGGAAAGAAGCTTAAGAAGAAAGCACCGAAGAAGAAGAAGACATCTCAGAAGAACTATGACAGTGGGAGAATTGATCGGGGATTAGGCATATGAAGATCTTTAGATTCAGAATCAGATGAAGATGAACTATCAGGTATGAATTTTCTATCCTCTGATGTTCCAGCTATCTTTCCATATGGAAGAGATGAAAGTGATAACGAAACAAATGAACTTGCTCTTATGGGTGAAGAAGAAATATATCAAATAGAGGCAGAATTTAAAAGGCTGACAGACAAAATTAGAGATCAACAAGATCTATTGAACAAAAGGGAATCTGACTCCAAAGAAGAAGCTACCAAATTGGAAGCCAATCTAGAGTTATTCAAGGCCAAATATCTAAAGTTGCTAAAAGACCAACAAGAGGAAGAAAGCAAGATAAGGAAGTTTTTCAGGGACAAAAATCAAAAGTTGCATGATGAAGTCACATCTCTAAGAAAAGAAGTCAATGAAAAGAACACAACAATCAAGAATCTCAGAGATAGATCCAATGATTATGAAAGTCTTGAAGCTTCGACCCTCTCACTAAAGGAAGAACTTGAAGAAGCCAAGAAGAAGAATAAAGATCTACTCCAAGGTATTGAGAATCAGGAAAACGAAGTTATCAGTTTAAAAGCACAACTGGAATGTGTCTCCAGAGTTCGTCAAATGCTGCAGGATATGAATGAAGAACAAGAAAAGGAGATTCTCAATCTAAGACGTCAGTTAGAAGAAGAAAGGAATGCTGAAGAGAACGTGAAGAAGCAGTATCTTGAAAAGGAAGAGCAACATCAAGTTGAGGTAAATATCTTGAAAGGTAAATTAGAAGAAAAGTATGAACTATTACGATTTCAAGATAGTACTAAAGTCTTGGATGATATTGTTAGTAGTCAAAGGTCTACTGCTATCAAGATTGGTCTTGGTTTCCATGAATCTGTTAAAGGTGAATCCAATTCACAAGGTGAAGCAAGGAACTCTAAAGAGAAATCTAAAATGATCAACAAGGAGATGAGAGGTCAACCCCATCAGCAATCAAGGAAATAAATCCTTCAAACGCCTCCTATGAATAATGTTGAATGTTATGTATGTCATAATCTTGGACATGTTGTAGCTAGATGCAGAAGAAGAAGGGTTCAAGGCCATCATGCAGAAAGATCATTACATTCAAGGTACTTTAATGGATATTGTTTTGCTTGCAATATGTATGGTCACAAGGCTACTGATTGCTATAAGAGGAATATGAAACATGTAAGATGTTATGCATGTAACAAGCTTGGACATATAGCAAGGGATTGCAGGAACAAAGTAAAAACACCACACCAAAAGAAGAAATCATCATCACACTTGAAGATATGGACGAAGAAGGAAGTTTAGTCAGAAGGATGCAGCACCGCACAAAGTACTCAGATGCAGCACAGCATAGATATAACTAACTCAGGGGGAGCTGAAAGTGTACAACTTCAGTGTCCTAAATCTCATACGCAAGTTTCATGAAGAGAAGTCACATATATACGCGATCTATACACTGCAAAGTCATGTATATGTCAGTATGAGGAAAAGCAGTGGGGACAGGCTCAGAAAAAGTGTCTGATATGATTCAGTCCATTATTTGCTCTATTGGTTAATAGTTACAGTCTGCTAAGGATGTGTGGAAATGGCTTGATACTTGTAAAAAGTTTATAAGTATTTTGATTCTAACTTGATGATGATGATGTCTTGATGCTTTTTGCTGATATATGCATGATCAGATCTAATAGTAAACAGATGACACAGTTTGAGGGGGAGCATATAATAATGCATTGTTGGCATTATGGTTAGTAATCCTTGATGATGATGCTTATATGGCTAAATAATGAATCTTTATATGATGTGGTTATAAGTTGTCCATGATAAAATATCATAAGATTCTTGGGGTTACATAGTTGATGTTCATATCATATTTGTGGATTGATGATGCATATTTGATGCTTACATGGTGATCTTCATAAGGATAAGGAGAAGTACAAAGCGTGATGATGAGTCTCTCATATGATGCTATCATCATATGCATGAAGATCATATAATACAGTTATGATGCAGGATTCCTATAGGTCTTGGTGCTCATGTGGATGAGGATAGTTGATGTTGATGTTATAAAGAAGCCTTGACAAGATCTTGTGCTCTAGATACATAATGCTGGATTCATGGAGTTTCATTATTGGAGATATACTGATATGATGATAGGTTGATTATCACATATTTTGATTGATGATTAACAGATGAAGGATATTCCCGTGTAATGTTACATGGATGGTCATGCAATGATGACTATGGTGTTTTTCACATATGATATAATGTGAATGATTTATGATGATGTTCAAAAGGATGAATTGATTTTTATATGCAGACATACCTTGGTACAGGACATTTGTAGCTTGCTGATCTGGAAATAGTTGTACGCGAGTTTGATAAGGAGTATCTACGTATATACGCTTGTTTTTGTGGATAAAGTCGCGTCAATGTTGATTTGATTGAAATCAGTGGGCCAGACTCAGGGTGAGAAGAGTCTGACAGAGACCATCTGGCACAGCTTCAGGGGGAGCAGATAAACTGCTAATAATGTATTGTTGGAATTACCTTAGAAGCTCCTGGTTCGTGTACACAAGCCGTGTTTGGGTTCAGGTAGATTAAGTACAGAAGGAGAAAAAAAGGAAATCTTGGTTGCTGATCTGAATGGTGATTAACAGATGTTGCTGCTATCAGTTGTTGGTGACTTTCATAAGTCTTGGTCTAGATATTTCGTCTCTATGTCATGTATCTCTTTTGTGGTATCTCTTTTATGGTGTCAAGGTCATGTAACAACCTATTTTGGTTTCCCCACTATGCCTGGGATGATTGATGTAATGTAATTGGTTGTCATATGTAAATTTATGATGTATCCACGCTTGGTTGGGTGGATGATCCCCACTTGGTTGGGTGATAGATGTATGTATTGAGTCTTTTGGTGATAGGAAGGTAATTTATGATAGAGTCATGTTCTTCTTGAAGAACATCTTTGTGCAGATCTTGCCTACAGTCAGGGTGAGTATGAACATCACACTTCATCAATGCAGAGACTCAGCAGGTACTAAGGGGGAGCATGGATAGATTGGTACACCTTGGCATATACAAAGGGGGATCTCATTCAGAGACTTCAGTAGGTACTCAGGGGGAGTATGAACAACAAAATGCTTATCTTGGAAAGAGAATATCTTGGTACGCCCTTTGCCCTTGATGTCAAAGGGGGAGAGTGATTTGGTGTTGTTGCCATCAAGTCCAAAGGGGGATATTGTTGGCATTATGATGCATGTGTTGTACTTGATGGAAACCAACTCATAGAAGATCCTCTCACTTACATATAACTAGATGAATCTACAGAAGAGATATCTGATGTGGCTGAATGCATGGGATGCAGGACAATTCAAATGCATCAGATGATAGTTCTAAGTGTGACAAGTTAGCTTTGCCATCAAGTCCAAAGGGGGAGATTGTTGGCATTATGATACAAGTGTCGTCCTTGATCGCAAGATGACAGATTATAGTGCAGCAGATCAATAGCAAAGAATTGATGATCAGATTACAAGGAATGAAGAAATTTGAGTATAAACGTAGGTTCACTATATACCAAGCCACGTACACAAGCATGTTATATGCAGGTTCACTATGTACCAAGTCGCGTATATACGCAGGTTCGCTATATACCAAGTAGGGTATACACGCAGGTTATACACGCAGGTTATCTATATACGAAAATGCGTATACACGCGGAATTGTTGATCATAAGTCGCGTATGCGTATGCATGCACTTTCATGCACTAAAAAGTGTGTACATGTGGGAAAACTTACTTTTGGTCCATGGTAGTTAGTCCTTGGTATTTGAACCTATGATTTTGGACCATAGTATCTCGTCAAATGTGTTGATCCCTATTATTGGGTTCATGGTATTGGTTTGTTATGGTTTTTGACCGTGGTATTGTAAAAGGCCTAAGACTATAAAAGGAGAAGAAGATCACTAGGCAAAGGTAATTGAGAAAGTCTTGAATATCAGATGAAGGATGAGATCTAGTTTGCAGGTTATGGGTTGCTTGATCTAAGCTAAGGAGGGATCTCACAAGTTGATGGAGAACAAGATCTAAGGATAGATCAGGATCAAATGGTTTGAAAATGAACTATCTCTATATGATTGATTATGTTTATTCTAGATCCATATACTGACGCATGTAATGAGATGAACTAGGTTTGAAATTGCTGCAAGTCATGATTGAATATTTATAGATCTGTACGCGGGTTGACTTTGGAAAAAGCGCGTATGTACGCGGGTTTGGTTTGTCCAAGTAGCGTATGCACTTTAATGCATGATTTTGATGATACATTTGGTTCTGAATATTGTTGCAGAGTTCAGGGTTCTGCTCTGTGTTTCGATGACTGCTTTTTGTTGACAGGGTTCAGAGTTTCAGTATTGGGTGATTCAGAGATTGAAAATGCTAGTGTTGATTGATTGTGTGCTTCAATGATATTGATGGGTCCAGTATGAAAATTTGATGAAACATGGCCTTCAGATTATAGAGTTGTGCTTCAGTGTATCAAGTCCGAAAATTTATGAAACATGGTACCTGGAGGAGAGAAGATTGTAGGTCGATGCCTACGTACTAGTATCTTAGCTAGTACAAGAACTATGGGGGTTGTAGCTCCCTTTCAGAAGAAGATGGAGAACGAGAGAGGGTTATAGCTCTCTGCAGGTTGCAGCCTGCGTATTGGTAAAGGACTGCACTAGTACATTGTAAAAGAAATTTCTTATTAAAGGAAGATAGAAACAAATTGCAGCAGGCGGTTTTCACCCACATTGGGTTTCCACCTTATATCATGGTGTTCATGTGTGCTTCTTGTGTGTGATGACATGTTCTGTTTTACTGCTCATATGGTCAATGAAGTTCTGATGCATTAACTAAAGATCAACCTGTAATGGATTATCTGAATCATAAAGAATCTGGATATACGCTTGTTGCTTTAGACACAGTTGCATATACACGCGGGTTCACTTAACTAAAGTAGCGTATATGTATCTAAGCATGGAATAGAAAAGGCTTTACTAATTTCATAATACTGATTCACCCCCCCTTTCAGTATTATTTCCAACAGACGGTTGTCCGTCATATGTACATGAAAATGAATTTATAAAGTTGAGCATGGCAATGCACGCCCCAGCTAGATCATGAAAATATTATGAAGATAATTTATTGTATTGTATCTTATTACAGGTCACCTTCTAGTTCGAAAAACCTATGATCCTCATGATAAAGCATTTTACCCGACATCAGAAGATCTACAACCTCATGCTTTAGGGGGCAACTGTTATAGACATATTTGGGCATTGCAACCCAAATCACATATGTCCATAAACTAAGGGCTTATAAATGCCTAAAATTGTGGTTTCATACCCTAAAGGAACAAGGTCAACTAATTAAATCATTTCCCATAAGTTCTCCCTAAAAACCTGCTCAGAACTAGTCAAAATTAGACCATACAGACTGCTCCATGCTATGGGTGTGATTCATCTCACCTGTCACATGAAAAGGGTGCAATTCATACTGAAAAGCCCTTCTGTAGGGTACGATGAGCGAGAGTAGACAAATGGCAGAGGTAGTTTGCAAGGTGGAAACCCAGAGAATCTTCTAGAAACTGCTCATATGACACTTGCCTCTTTGAATTCGCCCAGGGATGAGTAAGAGATCATGAAATCTCCAAGTGGAACCAAGAACTATTAGTGAAATGACACTAATCAAAATCCCAGAAGCTGACTCACCCACCTGTAAATATCTATATGTGGATCCCTCATCCTAGAGGTCCAGAGGCTGGAATTTTGTATTTTATAAGGAAGTGTTGTTGGTTTTTCTATGAAACATTGTATTGTTGGGTGATCTAGCCTTTTCATGAGGTGAAGAGGGATTTCCTGCTAGGAGGATGGAGCTAGATTAGATATCTAGGTTGTAATCTTCTCTTCTACCACTTCTATCAATAAAGCTATTTGATTTTTCCTCCATATACTTGTATATTTCTGAATCTTGTATTGGTGTATGCATTTGTATGGTTAATATACATCTGATCCTATATTGTTTATGGTTATAGATCTCTATGCTTTGATGGTATTATGCTTCTTTAACTCTATAGGTTTTCTTTGAAGCGGGACAAGTGAGGAAGGAGTGGTGAAGCTCTATCAAAGGAGGGAGGAAACAAGCAAGTAGACAAGTGAAAGACTGAGGTTGGTACTCTTTGCTTCTCTCTCATCTATCTCTCGTAAAGGAAAACACAAGTAACTTTGGTTTGTTTGTTTCTAAGATAGCTACCCATCCTAGTGGGACTAGCAGCTTTGAATGGACACTAGTTTTCCCGATAACACCATTAGTTAAAGCTAATTCATGTCCTGATGAGTGGTTAGTTTTAGAAGGCCTTCCCTTTGATGTGCCATTTGAAAAGTCATTATTTAGAACAAGATCTGAAAGTGCACTTAGTGAAATTGTCTTAGATCTTGATTCGTTGCAGACCTTGAAGTTCAACAAGCCAACAAATCCATTGATGAATACATTCTAAAATCTGCATAATCATCCATTAATACTACCTCAGCCCGTGAGCTCTCTAAACAATTGTCTTATACTTTGAGTTCACCATTGTTCCCTTCAACTTCATCAATAATACCTTATGAAGTCCATTCTTCACCACCATTTATTCCTATTCTCTCGCACCAAATATCCTTACCCATTCACCACCTACCAATCCTAGTTCTTCATCCACTATTGCATCATCTCCGAGTACCTCAACCCCACATCTTAACCCCTCCCAGCTTAGATCCATGGAAAATAGATATTCTTCTCTTGTGTTACCTGCTCAAATTGGTGTTATGCCAGTAGACTAGCATTGTAAAATTGTTCAATTTGATGGCACAGGACACTATACTACACAGCAACATGTTAACAAGAAAATAGATTACTTTGATTTGCACGAGATTGACACAGATAATGTTCAAATGAGACTCTTTGCCCAAACTTTAGCTGGTGATGTTATGAAATGGTTTAGAGCGTTGCCTGCCAATAGGATTGATAGTTTAGAGACTTTCCACCTACAATTTTTGAACATATGGGAAAAGAGAAATAATCCTCTACAAATCCTTTTAGAGTATGAAAATATTAGAAGAGGGTGTAGTTAAACTGTTCAAGATTACTACACTAGATTCAATAATATATATAAAGCAATCCTGGTTAATCTTAGACCCCCATGATACTTAGCATTAATAAAGTTCCTTGACATTTTTGAAAAAGATATGGCATACTAGCTCAGGGAAAGAAACCCCCCAACACTAGAAGAAATGCAAAGTGTAGCAGTTAGTGTAGAGGCTAATTTGTTAGATAAGAGAGCTAGAGTTAGGAATGAAAGGAGAGGAACTGCTAAAGATGAAGCTTCACCTTCTGACATTAAGATAGATAGTTTAGCCAAAGGTATAGAAAAACTAATGGATAGAATAGAGAATATGGAGAGGAAGCCTCAATGGGATAACCAATAAGTGCCTCCCATCAAAAACCCAAATTTTAGAAAAAGCCAAAACCAAAACATTGGGAAAAATCGACCAGATTAGAAAATTAGGCCTCCTTTTCAAGAAAAGTATGCAGAAACATCCCAGCTAGAAGATCCAGAAAAAGATACACAAATTAACCTAATGGGATTAAATGATGAGGACATTGTTTTTCTAACCCAAGATGGGTAGGAACTACATATGCTACAACAATTACAAATCCATTATGGAGAATCATTTGATTTTAAAAAAGCGTATGATTCTGCCATTTTTGAAGTACATAAACAATATAATCTAAGAAGGAAAAGAACAATTATGTCCCTAACCAAACCAACAAAACAATACAAAGTCAACCCAAGAAAATAAAAGAAGCCCCTGTATCAAAAATCCTCCAGATTCTTGCTAGGCAGAACCCAAATCCTTCTAGTCCCACAATTGTTGATATAACCTCAGATCAACCTTCTACTGATCAACCATCCACCTCAATTCCACCTAAGGAACCAGTGGGAAAAACTCAAAACATTAGGTTTGAAAATACGCACAAGGAAGTCCCCAATAAAGGAAAAGAAGACAAGTTCACACAAGTCCCCGCTTCAAAAGTTCAAAACCCACAAATAAAAAAGTTTCTTTGCCATTCAATTTGGGAGTAGAGATAGCAAAGCTAAGATTTCAGTTCCCTTAACATAACTAATCGAGAATGAAACTTACAAATCACAGATAAAACAAACCCTGAACATTACTGAAAATGAGGATTCAGTCAATTTTCTTGATGACCAACTAGAACTCATATTTGGTATGGACATTAATGGCAAACCATTAGAAGGAGGAGTTCCACCTTTTTACATTAGCATTAGTATCCATGACAAAATCCTACACAATGCAATGTTAAACTTTGGGGCCTCTCACAATTTAATGCCCAAATTAGTAATGGAAAAATTAAACCTAGACATTACAAGGCCTTATAAAGACCTATTTGCATTTGACACCAGTCAAGTACAATGTCTATGATTCATTAAGGACCTGTGTGTTACTTTATTCCAATATCCTGCCAAAAGAATCCTTATGGATATTGTGGTTGTTGACATCCCACCAAAGTATGGGATGTTGTTATCCAGATCATGGGGGGCCAAACTTCAGGGATCCTTACAACTACATATGTCATATGCAACAATCTCTATTTTTGGACAACCTAAGAAACTATACCGTGAAACCTTAATGAAATATATGGTAAGTAGCCAGGATTAGCCTCAAAACATTCCCATTGACTCCAAACACTCATATATAGATTCTTTTATCCTGTATAATGATGATCAAACACAAGAAGAAGTTTCAAATAGTATTAATGCATAACCAAAAGAAATTGCAGTTTCTACACAAAACGAAGCTAGCCAAACTATAGAACTATTCAATGAACAAGATGGTCAAAATGTTGTAACTAATGAAAAGTTTGTTGAACCAGATAGTGAAAATTATGAGCATGAGGTATTATGGCATCTTGAATTTGATGGGTCAGTCAATAAGTTAGGAGCATAAGTAGGAGTGTGGATATACAATTTAGAAAATAATCATTCAGAAGGCCATGCATATAGACTGAATTTTAAATGTACCAATAATATGACCGAGTATGAAGCATTAATTTTAGGTCTTAAGTCAGTTAGGAATTTAGGAGCTAAAAGATTTTCTGTCGTGGGAGACTCTGAACTAATCGTAAAACAGATTGATGTTGTATATATGACTAAAGACCCTAGATTAAGTTCTTATAGAGATACTATTGTAGAAATACTTAACACTTTCCTAGAAACAAAGCTTGCAGTAATCCCTAGAAAACAAAATATACAAGCTCATAGTTTAGTTATGTTTGCTAGAACCTGCAAATTACCCTTCCAACCTAACTGTCAATACACTGATGAAGTTAGGCACATACCTGTAATTGCAGATAATTTGAAGAACTAGCAAATTTTCTCTAATAATAAACAGATAACTAACTTTTTAATTTTAGAAAAATAATTTGTAAATAACGATATAGATACTGATACATCCATAGTTCTTGACACTAAGGATGAAATAAAAATAAATGAGATAGAAGGTGAAGAAATAGATAGATTCAACCCTACTAAATTTACCAGATCAAATGTAGATAACCCAAAGCAAGTTGAGATTGATCAAATAATCAGTGAAGAAACCGAAGTAATTAATCTCAAAGATAATTTTTTACTAGAGGGATTAACCCCTCTGGAATATCTATTTGATTCAAATGATGTTCCTAGGAAACCTAAAATGGAACCTTTGAATTCTGATACAGAGGAATGTAATATAGGCACCGATGAAAATCCTAAATTGATCAAACTTTCGAAATAATTTACGCCAACTAAAAGAGTGAAATACATTGAGTTAGGGAAAGAGTTTCAGGATGTCTTTTCTTGGAGTTATGAGGACCTCAAATCCTATGACACCAACATCATCCAACACACAATTCCCATTAAAGAAAATCATAAGCCTTTTAGACAAAAAAAAAACTTAGAAGGATTAATCATGTCTTATTACCTTGAATTGAATTTTTTTCAAAGAATGTATGATGACAAAATAATTGCACCAATCAGATTTTCTGATTAGGTCTCAAACTCGGTGCCAACTAGAAAGAAAACTGGTGAGATCGAACTCTGTGTCGATCTCAGAAACCTCAACAAAGTGTCACTAAAGGACAATTATCCTCTCCCAAAGATGGACCAAATTTTACAAAGGGTAGTTGGGCCTACCAGAATCTCATTGTTGGATGGGTTCTCTGGTTATAATCAAATATTGGTTCATCTTGATGACCAACCCAAAACTACCTTTACTACTCCTTGGGGCACATTTATGTATGCGAAAATTCCTTTTGGGCTGATGAATGCACGAGCCACTTTCTAGAGGGCTATGGATATAGCCTTTGCAAAATACATTCATGAATTCCTTGTCATATATCTAGATGATATTACTGTATTTTCAAAATCTGGCAATCAACATTTGGATCATCTAAGACAAGTTTCTAGTAAACGTAGGAAATTTGGAATCTCCTTAAACCACAATAAGTCTTTGTTTGGGTTAGAAGAAGGAAAGTTGTTAGGACATATAATTTCAAAAGATGGTATAAGAATAGACCCTGCGAGAATAGAAGCCATCTTACAAATTCAACACTGTAGGAACATTAGAGAATTACAAGATTTCTTAGGAAAAATGAAATTTCTTAGAAGATTTATATATAATCTAGAAGAATTACTTAGATTGCTAAACAATATACTGAAAAAAATATTCGATCATAAAATGGACAGTTCAGGCTAAAAAATCTTTTGAATACATTAAAATGGCCTTAACTAAAACTCCTGCGTTGATCAGTCCAAAATTTGACAGAGATTTCATCTTGTTTTCCTTCGCTTCTGAGCACACCATAGCTGCTGTTATATTGTACAAAAATGACCAGGGCTATGAACAACCCATTGCTTTCTTTAGCAAAGCCATGAGAGATGCACCCTTGAAATACAATATAATGGAAAAACAAGAATTGGCTTTAGTCAAAGCCATTAAGGACTTTAGGGTATACATCATATATTCTCACATAGTAGCCTACATTCCAAATTCAGTGGTCAAAGACATCCTAACTCAAGATGGTCCAGATGGAAAGAGGGGAAAGTGGATTGCTACTATTTTAGATTATGATATAGGAATCAAACCTACTAAGTTAATCAAGGGCCAAGGTTTAGCCAAGCTCATGGCTGAATCAAACTATCGGGCCTTGGATATAAACTTTATTGCAGCAATAGATAATGAAGAGGAGATGGTGACTCCATTAATCAACCAAGCCTTTACTGAATCACCTCGGTATGCTAATATCATTTATGTTTTACAGAACTTACAAGCTCCTCCTGAATTTTCTAGGACTAAAAGTAGGTTTTTAAAGATGAAATCCTTAAAATTTTGCAGATTAGACAATTCTCTGTTTTGGAGAGGTCATGAAGGTATTCTTCTTAATTTCTTATTAAAAGATGAATCTGACAAAGTCTTGCAAGAGTTTCATGTAGGAGATTGTGGAGGACACCTTTACTGCAAAAGCACTGCAGATAAAATCCTTAGGTCTGGTTTCTGCTGCCCTACTTTGTTAACCAATGTAAAACAATATGTGACCTCCTGTTGTCACATGGAATGAGTTATACTTGCGGACAAATCTAACCTTCCTAGGAGTCTAAGACTCTCTAATGACAAACAAACCAAATAAGAGCTATCCTTCTCTAGATACACATCATTTTACAAGAATTCAAATGTTCTCGATCTTACCTTAGGTCCAATGCTTGTTGTAGTAGTCCAGTCTTGTTGATCCGGATGAGCTCCTCTTCACTTTCAGACCTGCATACACTGACAAAGCAAACGATTACATGGCATCTGAATATTCATCATAAAATAAAGCATATCTATCATATTGACCAAGGAATACATGAAATAATTCATTAACAAATCATTGAGAAGAATGGACTTATTTTTATTAAATAATCAAAGGACCCATTACAACCTGAGCCTTGGTGTTGTGCAAGCTCCTCCCAGGGTCCAGCAAGAGATTTCCTCTACTTTGACAAGCTCACCCACTCCCACTATGGCAACAAGGAAGGATAGTGATCTCTCCTCACAAGTCAACAAATGGAAGTCCTAATTCCAGCAGCATTTACCCTATAGAATGTTCAGCTTTCCAACCTCCCCTCCTTTGGCCCAATGCCTGTATTTATAGTATTCTAGAAGAGGTTATTCAGTTCCAACATCAATGGGATACTCCCTCTTTTGGATGGGGTAGCTCCTCTCTTGATGGGATAAGCTCCTCTATCATAGGGGTGCATGAACCATCTGGAGGCGCTCAATACACGTCAAAAACTCTTCTAGAAGGCTCTAGAAGTGACCACAAGTAACTTTTTAAAGGTGAAACTTGCGCCTTTTGACCTTTACAGGGGTACGCACCCAACCTTTAGCTTACAGAGCATATAAGTACGCAGGTATAGTGTATTTGGAGTGCGTACACGCAGGCAAGGTAGAGAGAACCTGCGTACCCAGAGATAAACATGTTTTCAAGTGACTTTCTCTCTCTTTGAAATTTTGACATGAAGAGCAGAGGTATGGGGCTTGACAAAGAGGACAATGTGGCTATTGATGGGGCCATATAACTGCAGATAGTCAAGGTGACATATTTCAGTGTAACAGATTGCCCCCTAAAGTACGAAGCCTGTAATAGATAAGGGTGTTAAGTCATATAAGAAGGGTGAAGTGCTTTATCATTTCGAGGATCATCTTACGGAGAACCCGGTTGGAACCTGCAATTTTCAACACAAAATACATGTGAAATATCATATCATACTGAGGTAAGCATTCCCATACTCAGATCCAAAAACTTTAACTATTGGACTAACTATTCTGGTACAAGAATGATTTCATAATACATCATAATCATAGACTCTTGTAGACACAGTATGGACGCAGCCATCTATTTATGATTGGTCTACAACATAGTGAATACAAAACTCCTCGCAGCCTGGATGGCGAAAACTAGATCCAGGGTCTTCATTTCTGTTCCCCGAATTGGTACGATTATAGCCATGTGAATAAATGAGTCGATGTCGAACATGGTAGAAACCACTTGATTACCGTCAATGATGTAAACTGTTAACAAGCGTGGGAGAGACCACCAGTAATGTCAATGGTTCTCAAAGTACCCAGCACAATCCATGAGATGTGAATGAATGAATCGGTGTCGAACAT